>QYAH01000347.1:0-24456 GCA_003988945.1 Chaetoscypha palmicola | reverse complement strand
AGGTTTACTCTTAATTTGTAATAAGGAACTTTAGGTTTCTCTTAATAATCCTAATATGTTTATAACTACTATTAGAACACCTAATAGTACTAATCGTGTGTCGATTAGTCCCTTGTTAAAACAATAAGTAAGGTGTAGAAAAGTAGAAAAGGATATAGGTAGAAGGAAGGAGCAGAGCTCGCTTTTATTCTAAGCTGCACCCCTGATTAGACACGTGACACCAAATTGCTTCTCTTAGGCTATACCAGCGGAGCCATCTATATCGCATTCACTAGTTCTTTCGATACGATGAACTATATACCATATACCTCTTTCTAGGTGAATGATTCTTCTTTCGTTAGGTATCATCAAGCCGTAACAAATCTCGCAGATTAATTTAAACGGTGTCTATGTATTCCACTGCTTCGAGGCATTGTTCAATACTTAGCCGGATCATCAGGATGCTTCGTGTCCTTCGACCGCAACGGCGACTGCAAAGCCGAGTACTCAAACTTGCGATCAACGAACCTCAAGAGCTCAGGGTTAACAATGCTTGTATTAAGTCCCATTATATAATTTGCTTCGTCCGCAGGTCGCGGTCTAAGAGGCCACCAATAGCATCTACCAGACAACACAACATCAGCCTTCGATCAAATAGATGGTACAGAAATTACTTCGCTTGGCTTAACTTACACGCAACCGCAATTATCGCAGAAGTTGAAGGATATATCTTTGTCCCCCCAGACATACTGCTTGGTCACTGCATTCGGTTTCGTTTCGATCTTGACTTGGTCGGGATGGTAATAGCCCCAAGCAGCGCCGTAGCTTCGACAGATCGTGCATTGGCATACGTTGATGTACTCGGGCAATCCTGGAACTGTGACTGTGATGGCGCCGCAATGGCAACTGGAGCGGATCGAGATGTCTGTGGTCGCCATGTTGTCTTGTGTTGCTCAACTAGCAAGTTGGAATATGTTGGACGGGATCTGGTAAAATCCAATGTAAAGGTCGGCTTATCTTATCTTATCGCGGACCCGTCTGGTGGGGGTAAGGAACGCGAAATCACGTGGGGAATTCTTAGCGGCTTCCAAGATCCTTGGCGGCTGACGTAATAAATACCTACTTAAAAGTACGTAGCCTTTGCTTCACACCGTCTTCTCCAAAGTTTCTAAGCGTCGCAACGAACCCAGCGACGTCTTCATAATCAGCCACCTCTTACAAGATCTCCGTCATCCTTTTACTCGAAAGCGTACCGCGTATAGCATCTTCAGGCATACTTTCAGCCTCTTGTTGATTCCTTTTCACGGGTCTTGTTCCGCCACTCTGAATGCCAATCTTATGTCGAGCCAACTTGCTTCTCTTATATCGTGCCAGCGAAGCAGATACCTAGGAGAAGTTCTTTGACTTCCATGTAGTATTCAGCCGAGCGGCGAACGCTTTGGAAATCCAGTTTCACACGAGGACGTTTGGCTCAAATTTGTTCACGTTCGCAGTCGATCGAGTATGCCACCTCGTCCTTTTCTTTTCAGACATGCGCGTAAATTGAAAACTCAGGGCGGCTTTGTTCGATACCTATTAAGCGTGTTCTGCGCCACGTTTTCCAGAGGAGTTTGCTTTCTTTTCTAACTTTTCTCGGCAATTCTGTTCTGTTCAATCGAAGTCACAGCTGTTGTCCTTGCCTGCATGTCCGATCTTCGCCTTACGGGAACGTCCACGTCCTGACTCGATGTGTTACGTTTCCTCGTCTGAAAACTTATTACCTTTTGATCTTTTTGCGAGGCAGATAGCGAGAGCTGGGAGGTAGGGTCCCTATCTAATTTGTCAAATAGTATACATGCCTTTTATAGCTGCGATCTTGAATCGGTCGATACCGAATCTGGCGATGATTACTACGATGAGCCTAGTCATGAGGGTGGCTTGTGCTAAAATTATTCGACAATGTTGACTTCTCTAGCCGTTGGCCAGAGTTCGGTCCAGAGGCTAAGACATCTGTTAGTGTAGTAGCACGGCAGACGATGGCTTTCACTCGCTTTTCATGAATACCTATAACGACGACTTTCAGAGTGGCCTTCACGCAGCACGATAAGGAACGGAGAGAGGGAGAAGCAGTCAAGCACCACTCGACGTAGGCTTAGGATCGTGCGACTAGTCTTTACGTCGAAGTACTGGCACGACTATCAGGATGGGATAACAAATACAGCGAGCGATAATAAACACAGAGAGTGATAATTTCATTCGTCAACACAACGAGCCTTCATCTGTCAATCTGGTAGAAGTGAGGAAAAGCTTTTTCCACTTAGCAGCACATAACGAGAACAATCAATTCTCTCTCATTCAATACAGTGAGCATCCTTTCGCACTTGATTATATCTGTGCCCTTGACATGGTATCATCTAAAACTTCTAGCGAAGATTTTACTCCGTTCGCTTCGCTACCAGGTCGATACTTACCTGAGTATTTAGTAAGACGAATTCACCAAGTAAATAGCGGGCGCTACCAGTCGCGAAAGCACATGACCACTATGCAAACCCAACACTGCGCCACACCCACCCACCCACCTACCCGCCACATACGCGGGGTATACATCCCGACCCCTCCTCCCCCCCCGCCATTTTCATCACTCAATTCACCACCACTCCACACACCACCCAGTAATCCACCGTCTAAAACCTCCCGAGGGAGGCAAGGGTAAACAGCTAACTTGACATTACAGCAGCGAAACTGTATAAGGAGTACACGAAACGGGAACGCGGCACTTAAAATTAACCCAATAATATATACTTATGAATTCCTCCCTCCAGGTTGCAGAAATTAGGAAGATAAGTAGGATTGATTCAAAGTCCCTTACTTACTTATGCGCGTATGAATCACCTATATCTGTCTGTATGTTATAGCGCGACATGAATCGGAAGCTGTGCAGTGGATTGTACTATATATATATAGAGTTGAGCGGAAATGTAAATTCAGTTTAGTAGATATAGCGTGGAGGTGTCATCGCGATATTCGAAGTATGTAGCTTCTAAGGCGTCGGATGGAGCAGCTGGTACGTGGAATTGATAATAGGATTCACGTCCTATGGCTAGAATACTTGGTGCCGAGTTGACTCACGGCTATTATGTACTACTCAACTCTACTCTGAGTCGAGAGATTGTAAAATCACCATGAGCAGCTCGGCCCATCGAAGCGAAGGGAGCAAACACGTAGTAGGTAGGTGCCGAACACCAGATCTCGGTGTCGAAGCTCATATGGTATTACGAACCACGGGCTATCTACTCTACGGTACATGATATGATATCAAATCGCACACGCCAACTACGTAAACCACGCCTTCATCTTCCCCTTCCACGTCTTCGCGCTCGGATCCTCGGGCACCTCATTCGCAACCACGACATCGATGCCCGTGTGCAGATCGACCTGGTCACTCGGATACGCCCAGGGCTCGTTCCAATGCGCGATGCGATGCGCGAAGTAGATGGCGAGGAACAGCGGGATGCCGACGTACGCCGTGAGGAACGACGACGCGTTGAATTTCTCGGGGAAGAAGACGTCGAAGCCGTTGATGAGCGTGAGGAAGATGAAGGAGCACATGGCGATCCACGCCCCGTATGGCTGCACGATGGAGCGGTACGGGATCGCCTCGCGCGGAAGCGCTTGCACGCGCGTGGCTTTGCGGAACCGGATGTACACGATGCAGCAGCAGATCCAGGAGATGAAGCCAGACGTGTTGGTCAGGTTGACGAACCAGCCGAACACGACGGAGCCGCTGTTGGCGCAGTTGAGGTAGGCGAGGGGCGTGAAGAGCGATGCTGCACCGACGGCCATGTACGGCACGCCGTGCTTGGTGCATTTCGTGAAGATCTTGGGCGCATTGCCGGCGACCGCGAGGGAGTAGAGGGAGCGCGAGGACATGTAGAGGAACGAGTTTCCGGAAGACCACGCGGAGGTGATGATGATGGCGTTAATGACGCTGCCGAGGCCTTTGATGCCTGCGTCTTGAATTCCGACGACGAAGGCGGACGATTTGGCACCTACGCCGCCGTCCGTGAGGGCTGCGTCGTTGTAAGGTGCGATGATCCCGATGGCTAGGACAGAGCCGATATAGAAGAACACTGGGAAGCGTCAGCTTGATGCTTTCAAACGATATATGAGGCTGGATGTAGCCAAGATCTGGGGAAAGGGAGGAAGCGAAGCCACAGTGCCTGCCAAGTATCATGCTGGCCGATGACAAATGCCACGACGACCTATGGTCAGAGGAGCGAAAGGGAATTGCAAATCTAACTTACCCAAACGATAGAAATAGCGCTTTGCGGCCTTTGGAAGGTTGCGTCGTGGCGACTGCATTTCACCACCAGTGACGATCAACAATTCGGGGGCGAAAGTGAACGGGAAAGCCGAGAGAACGATAACTTTCCAGAAAGCGATGAAGGTACCAATTCCACCATCTCGTAAGTAAGTGTTCGTCGCTCCAGGATCTTTCCAATTGTGAAACCCAAGAATTCCATCTTGCTTGGCTGCGAGAATATTAGGTCACGGACGAGCAATTCGACCAAGAGTGTACTCACGTCCACCGCCCCAAAAGAGGATAAACGATAAGATCAAAAGTCCAATCATCATGAACACCTTCAATGAAGCAAACCAAAACTCGGTTTCTCCGTAGTACTGAACGGGCAAAGCATTCAATCCAACAATCACAACAATGAAGATCGTAATCCAAACGCCAATGTTTACTGGAGAGTCCCAATAGTCGATCACGAGACCACCAGCCGTGATTTCGAAAGGGACTAATATGCCAAGCGAGTAAAAGTATAGCCACCCCATGGCAAATCCGAGACTGCTTGATACATTTCGATTTCCATGGTAGCTCATCGTCGCTCCCGAGAGAGGTAGATATGCTCCTAATTCTGTGTTGCCAGTAACCACAAAGAGCACAATGATCGAGAGGAGGCTGTAGGCAATAAGGATGAAGAGCGGTCCACCGGTCGCTAGGGTACCTCCAGACCCGACGAACAACCCAGTGCCTGTAAATCGTTAACATATACTAAGTCATCATATGGACAGCGTGACATACCGATAGTACCACCAAGCGCAATCATTTGAGCATGACGAGCCTTCAGACCTCTCTTGGTGATCTCAGCAGTCTCACCTTCGCCTTCCTCTGGGTCCGAGATCGACGTTCGGACCGCCTTATCGTCGCCATATTGAGGCTTCTTCTCGGAAGCACCAAGAGCTTCGTCTGATGTCATGGTGATTGTGTGCGTTGATAGAGCCTGACTCTATGTCGAAGTTGCGTGAGCCAAAGGTACTTTGGGGTCTGGGGAAGCTGAGAGTTTATACACGCTCGACACGCCAGGATAGCTCTGATCTCTAGTAAGCGATAAGATAAAGGCTGTTGGTCGGAGCTACCATGTCCTACGATTCACCACGCGCTGTATCATGCTGTACTCCAGGGTCCAGTGCGGGTCAGATCGCCCCATGTAGAATAGACTGAACTTCCGCCAAGTGAACCCAATTGATACAATTGATACGCCTCAAGATTAGAGCCCCGAGGCAACACCCTCGAGAAGTCAGATCACGTCAAACCATTGATAGGGATGCAGACCAAAGGGGAATGAGTATGCGGCTATCGTCTTCCCGGGATTCGAGAAGAGTTGGGGGCAAATGTCACGTTAACCACGCCTTCTTCTCGCTTTTCAGATTCCAGGTAAAGGTATGAGAGCAACATGGCGAGTGATTGAGCCTGTGAGGTTGTTTGCCGGTCTGTATACCCATGTATGGTGCAGCAAGTAGCTTACTCGAAGTAGAATATGGGTGGGATGGTCCACGGTTGAAGCGCATCTTTCATGTCTGGCTCGTGGGATGATACTTTGTAGGATCTCACCTGCGAGGCGTAAGCTTGCTGTTGCATAACGAGCCCACTTACTTCTTTCTACCTTCTGGAAGTCTGCAACATGCTGAAAGACGGAAAGCCCGAAGATAGCTCGGCAAGATACCGTACTTCAAATGCATGGTATCTACGAAGTACATGTAAGTCAATTCACGCTAAAGGATAGTAGGATAGTGTGAAGCCATCCCGAGTCCTCTTGGCTAGCAGCCATGGCAGCCTTTTGCTTAAATCGAAGCGAGCAAGATCATCGCCCCCCTGATAAGGAAGCGGATGAGTATGGTATAGAAACATGGTTTGGCCGCGTCCAGGTAAGGGTTATACTTCGTACTGTACTTCGTATGCAGGAGATATCAAGGGCCCTAGTCGGCCCATCTTTGATCGATGAGCATCACAGCTGCAGCAACAGGATGCATTGTAATTGATAAACGTAACGAGAAAGATTGAGCATCGATCCACTGCCAAGCCTCGAAGGGCAACAGGTCTTCTTAAACTCCTCGTGCTGGCGATATCGAAGACGATATCGAAGAGACTGAATATCAACGCTGTACGTGGTCTTTGCTTCTTCGGGAAAAGATGAAGAAGAGAAGATGTGGCGGACGCCAAGAGAAGAGGTGGCGGACGCCAAGAGAGATGTGGGAAAGGACAAGACCACGACCAAGGCAGGAAACAGCGGAAGGTCCCGAGCTGGTCTTGGAGGCTTAGGTACCTAGGTATGACCTTATCTATCAGCACGTGATCTTCTCTATCGTTCTCCCGAGGTCCCGCCGTCAGATTTCCAATGCGCCAACCGTACGTAGTACAATCCAACGCGACAACATCAATCCCAAAGCACCACCAAAACATGCCAGATCGTGCTCGCAGATATGGAGAAGACGAGGAAGGTCGAGGCGCAAGATCTAGATCTCCGCGACGGCATGAATCATCCTCACACCGAGTGCGATCACCCCACCGTCATCACCATAAATCCAAACGAGACCTTGATACTGCGCCGAGAGAGCTTCCTTTTCATACGAGACCATTAACCAAACGCGACTATAAAACTTTCAAACCGATGTTTTCCCTCTATCTCGATATACAAAAGCAGAAGGTTTTGGAGGAGATGGACCATGTAGAAGCCCAAGGACGATGGAAAAGCTTCATTGGTAAATGGTATAGCAAATTTGACTCCGCCCTGCTGTGAACGCCATGGAATACCCTCACTGTTCTTGCTAACATATGTGAGGAATCGTGGAGAGCTCTCAGAGGGGTGGTATGATCCCGCGACACTACAAAAGGCCCAGGAGGCTGAGATGCAGGAACCTGCGGACGATACGTACCAGCCATCAGCGAGCTCTGCGGCGCGAAAAGAGTCGCCCAGACGCCACGACCGACAGGCTATGGACGCAAAACACGAGAGCGATAACGACAGCGACGACTCAATCGGACCCGCCCCACCAGGGCAGGACGGGAGATCAAAGAGTGGTAGAATGGGGCCTAGCATACCAAACATGGAAGATTTAGAGCTCAAGAGAGGTATGACCGTACCGAGACACGCTGGAATAATATGCTGATGTTGCCTGCAGAGATGGATGAGGCAGATGGCCTAAACAGACGAGACGATATAAGATATGCGCGCAAACTAGATCGCAAAGAACAAAAAGCCGCTCTAGACGAGCTAGTACCCCGAGCAGAAGCCGGCACAAGAGAACGCCAACTCGAGAAGAAGAAAGAAGTCCAAGAGAAAATGAAGTCATTCCGAGAAAAATCGCCAGGCGCAGCTGAGATACCAGATACAGAATTGATGGGCGGTGGCGACGAGGTCGGCACATTCAAGAAACAGAAACAGGAGTACGAGCGCAAGAAAAATGAGAGGGAATTGAGGAAGGAGGAGATATTGAGGGCGAGACAGGCGGACAGGGAGGAGAGGTTGCAGGAATATCGGACGAAGGAGGAGGGGACTATGGCTATGTTGAAGGCTTTGGCGAAACAGAGATTTGGTTGAATATAAAAGATAGATGGAAATGGCACCAATGTGGAATACGAATAATCGTCCATCGAGATGTATATGGTTTTGCTGGTGGAGGAGCTGTGTCCGCGCTTTTCGCGCGATTACGTATCCGTCGGTAAGTGGCATTCCACCCCCTTCCCGAAGACAGCCTGCTGGAATTCATTGCGGCCTCGATCGATTTCGATCGACCATATATTTCTTTACCTACGAGTGCCACATCAAATTCAAATTGAGTCTCTGCTCCGTGTGGTACACGACTTCTCCCTCCAAGCGCCCGGAATGGTTAGGTCTCGGAAGAATACATAAGCGTATGGCCTGGAGAATATATAACAGCTACTAGCTTCCACCGTATATCTTCTTAGTTGGGAGTTTGTAAGACCCATTACATTAAAGCACCGGCATGATATCACTGGTCCCATAGTGAGTTGGAAGTCATATTCCCTTTATCATGAAACGAAGACACTTTCCCAAGACGTCAACTATGTATTATTGTATATAATCATATCAATAGACACCCTCACTAACCCTCCCTCTCCCTTCCACATCCTCCCCTCCCAAATATCCCTCCAATGGAATGTCAATCCCCCTCAAAGCCCGCACATCTCGATCTTGTAAACATCAGCCCCTCTCTAACACGAGGCCCACATCGCGACTCACCATATCAATTACCGCCCTACCATATCAACCTCACAGCTTCGCACATCTTCTATTTACATTCACATTCGGCAATCGGTTTTGTCCCTAGCACTTGTCAGCCCAGTCCTCGCTTCCGCAAGCGATCCTCTCGCGCATCCTATCCCACATCCTCTGCTCATTCTCTCCCCCTCTCCGGGGGTGTAATCGAGGATTTAACTTACCACACGCGCATTTATCTCCGGAGGTAGAGGTAGTAGTAGGAGCGCCGGATGTAGTGAAGTCGGTTTCGTTATCCATGGTTGTGGTGAGGCTGTTAGACGGTTGGTTTTGCTTGATGTTGGTCGTTGCTGGCTTGTGGTTCAAGTTGGGTTCGGAGGGGGAGAGGAAGGGCAGAGAGGGTTTGGAGGTGCAGAGGGGCTTGGGAGAGGGGTATATATCGAAAGTGGGGTGGAGGTATTGCACTGTACAAGAAGGCGTGGATGGTGTGGATGGTGGGTAGATGGTTGAGTGGATTCGGATAATGTGGTGCTGCGGTGTTGTGATTATTGCATGAAACTCTTCTCGGGGGCCTATTGGATCTTTTTGAGAAAGAGGGGGGTGTGGAGGAGTTTGATAGGGTTGATAGGTTGGATTGGTCTGAGGTGGGCTTTGCGATATGGGTTGATGGGATGGGTATTGGACTTTGGAGGGGAGTTCATGATTGGGAGTTCCCTGAAATGCTGAATGGGTGAATTGATATCCATTGCACTATCGTGGTGGGAGAGCTCATCTCCAAGTACCGCCAAAGAGTCTTAGGAAGGAGAGGACTTGTAATGTTTTCAGAGCAATAGGTATGCTGTATCCTACGAGGATCTCGTGAGAGCTATGTAAGTGAGTTCATTATGATAAAGAAGCCCTTCATGTTCCATATTCATCACCAGCATGGAAATGTCCTGAGGAACTTGTAGATTCGGCAGCAACTACGCTCTCGGCAGCAATTCATTCGACGTCCCAAATTTCGCAAATATATGAGTACTGACCTGGCAGCGCTGTCTATTTCCAATGGGCTGGGTGTCGTTATTTGATTACAGTATGTTCAAGTCATCCAGTGTGTACTTAATAACACGCTCTTCGAGACTGGTGATCTCAGTCTCTCCTTTTGGCGTAGGAAGGTAATTTGAGATCAGCGGTGTATTTATTCCGTTCTTTCCTGTCATGTCTGGTTATGGAGCGTTGTCTGCTTGATCAAGTTGATGGGGAAATTCTTGGAAAGGTGAAACGAGGATTGCTGTACTAACACGCGGGGATTGAGGATTGAAGGGTTTAAAGTGTGGGGACGTTTTGGGTTTATTTAACACCATGAACAGGAAGTTGGCAGTTGGCAGTTCTACCCCAGTCATTCTTCTAATATGGAGTGGAGAGTCGCCTGGGACGGAAAGATTTTGGTGTATTTGCAGAAGTATTTTGGAGAATTTTGGAACGGGCTTAGATATACAGTGGGTAATATCCTAGATGTCTACGTCCAACTTGGATGACGGGTGAATTGTTGCCGAGTGGTCTATTACTACCGATTCCACGAAGTCTGGTTTCTCAGCGAAGTTAATGATCTTTTGCCAACTCATCAGCCACAACACCAAGTGCTGGTGCTGTCTACCATGGCATGCCACCCTAAAACAAACAATCGGTTGCCGTAGCACGAAAGTGTGATGTGCTTTGAGGCTTACAAAAACGATATGAAGAGCGAAGATCTCGTGGTCGAGTCATCTTTAACGTCGCTCATCCTCCACTCAGTATCTTAAATAATAGCACTCTTTTTCAATCAGCGATAATTAATCCTGTTGCTCGATACGAATAACAAGATGCCGAACCTTTCAAAAGTAAACTTCAGAGTACCGGTCATTAGGAGCAAGTAATATTTGAGGCGACTGACAATTATTCTTGCCAAAAGTGAGGGTGTAGATGCTTGTAGTAGACTTAGTTGCTGTAAATAGACTCCACTCCCTTTAGATTGATTACCGGACTTAAAATATCTGTGGCATCTGTTCATCTTTTCTCGCTGGCATAGAGCACTGATTAATGCAGGAAATCATACAACGCAGAATACTACTTCTCGTAGAATACAACATCGAAAGACGAAACCTCGAGCACGAAACGCCACCGAACCAAAGTCCCGAGCAGCAATCCCGAACGAAACTTTGTACACCATCTAATCGATGCAATCTTATTCTACCGATCACCGTCGAAGGGGTTGGTCCCAATATTGTTAGGTTCTTGTGCGCGTGTCAAAGGAGGAAGCTGAACTGCATTAAGAGCAGCATTCATAAGCTTCTTGATGTTTGGAAGAATGTCCTCATTTCTATCATCCATGTCAGTTATAGCTTTTTGAGCGATACTTAGAAGTATACTTGTTATCATTGATCTTACGTGCAGTCGCCACCACATTTGGATCCTCACTGTTCAGAATAGTCTCTAGTAAATCAAAGAATGCTTTCAGGAGCAACAGTCTCTCCAAACCCCTTCACACTCTCCACGATCTCTACATTGGCCAATTCCCCGACACCGTTGTAGGTTTGCCTGCTAATGCTGCGTATGTGAGTATACAACGATGTTGTCTTCGTCTTGTTCGTTGAGCATTAGGGCGTGCGTTATATCTTGGTACCTGCTAGGATTGGCGGTCGAGTCTAGAAGAGAGCGCAAACCTGCTGTTACGGCTCTGATGTTGCGGGTGAACGCATCGACGGCTGTTTGGACTGTTTGAGGAGTAATCGTGGTTACTGATGTTGGTGGACATGCTTCCGCCCGGTCCAGCTGGCGAGTAGAGATCGGAGAGGCGAAGCCAAAGGATGAGAGTGCGAGGCAAAGGAGTGGTGCGATGATGTTAGAGGTATATATGTTGTAGTTGTAATTAGTTGTCACTAGAAATTGGTATATAGAGAAGAGCTGAGGAGAGAAGAAACGAGAAAAGGCCAATAATACTTAAATACGTTCGATGAATATAGGCGTGCTTGTAGACTTGAGTGCGAACGGTCCTCGTGTTCTTTGGATGCTTTCCTACCTTTGATCTATCTTCTTTTCTTGCTCCAACAGGATGTAGCGTACAAGTTTTCCAACAATACGTGAGAGCTCAGCAGAACTCTGTTTACACGCTTTCCCCATCAGTTTCACTTTGCCGGATACATTTTCAGCGAGGCGCTGTGTAGTGTGGCGCAAGTGCGCAAATAGCTTGTTGCACTGCCTTCCGAAACGTTTCCTGGTAAAGTTGGCGTTGTCATTCTCTGTTGGGTCACGTAGCGTAGAGTCATTTCCGAAGTTGGGGACACAAAATCTCGCTTAACACCAACACCAACACATGGCGCAAAGTAGACAGCACCAAAGTAGCTCTGGAGCGAAATTTGTAAATAATTAACACTTTAGAGCTTTACTAGAACAATGCTATTACCCAGGGAAGGTCCGTCAATGAGCAATATACGAAATAGTACGGCCCATCCCTCTTTCTCCATTTGGCTTCGAAATATGAATTTGACGGATCATGTAGATGGTGACTTGAGGAAGACTGGTGATTATTTTCACTGTCATGATTCACAAAAACATAAAATTACCACAGCCCCTCTTCCCCAGAAGGTAAATACTCGACACAGCCTGCATAGTTAGAGATTAAAGCTCGAGAGAAAACCCAGGTCTTATCAGCGACTGGATGTCTAAATTATTCTCTCTATTTCTATATGATGATTATTTAGTCAAGAAACAAATCACGCAAGTATGCTCTTTACTCAAGTTGTGCTGATGCCAAAATCGTAAAATATACTTGCTATGTGGCTTCATCTCACAACTGTTGGAATTTCTCGCTTCCAAACACTCGGTACAAGATGCTGTGCTTACCCCAGCCAACATGACATGAAACACAACATGGCACAATCTATAATCATTGGAGCGATGTTTTGTGCACAGCCGCCAAGTTGGTGCCAGGAATATATGGTTATCTCAAAAACGCATGAAGTTCTTGAGTCAACTCTTCGCTTCGGGTTCTTTCTCATCGACATATTGGCGCAGCCGAGCCGACTTCTAAGACAGTCGCCTCCTAGCCACACGATTTCGGCCATCTATTCAAGGCGTTGTTGGGCTTTGTATTCACCAGCCCCATAGCTGCTCCTACTGTCATCGAGCAGTGGTCGATATAAATCAGACGAAGACCTCTTCTGTTATATGTAGCACAACGCAAGATATTCTTGATATCAGTTTTACATTCAGAAACTTTTGCCTCGCTTTTTGTTCTGCATTTACTATCTATCTTCCTATTGTCATACTTTTCCCACGTCCAAACCTCACTATGAAGTACATTAGCGGTTTAGCGCCTACCTCCGTAGCAACCATCTTTCTCGCAGTTGTCTCGTTTTCATCAACCATTCTGGTTTCTGCAACACCGACACATTTGAGCTCAGACAGTATCGCTCCCTCACCACGACAAATTCTTTCTCCAGCGGACGAGGTGCTCATTGCAAACACAATCATCATCGACAACGCAACAACGGTCAATTTCGCTATCAATACCATCATCACCGAGGCTAACCATAGAGGCCCATCGGAAGCGGAAAAGAGCTTGTTGATATTCCAAGCTGCAAAATCTGCCAACAATGCGGAGCGGCAGCTACTAAGTGCTGTGCAAGAATTAGCACAGATCATCACTGCAGACTCTTCGATTCTCGATTACTCTCAACAAATGAGCGCCATCCGATCGATCAGGGCAGTCATTATGAATGAGTTCTACAATCCGAATGCTAGAGCTACTCCTGATAGTATACTTGGGAGATTTGAGCAAATCATCAAGAACAGTACAGTACCAGATGACGCGGCCGCAATAGGACTTTCGATAAGCAAAGAAAGGTACGAAGAATTTTATAGCTTACTGAGATATTTAGCTAATGAGCAGTAGAAACACGTTTGTGTTGCCGGAGCTAGTTGCCGTTATGAACTTCGCCCTCCTCGCGGTTGGTAGCGCAACAATTGTGGAAAGTCTCCCTGGAACTATCGTCTTTTAGGTGCTGAGGGATACAGATGGCTCCTTTATCTGGAGTTCCTGAGAATAAAGTACTTCAGTAGGAATGATACATGAGGAACATTTAGCGAGGGCAAGGCATGGAATTTGGTGTTTAGGTCTGTGGGTCTGCGATATGATTTATTCTACCTAGTATAGAGCGTTTTGGAGCAATCTCAACGCGATTGGCCAAGATCCTTAAGAGATAACAATGAATTTACAATTATGAATCTTCTTCTTCCACCTAGTCCGGCACAATTACAAAGTTCATAGAAGATAACTCTGCTTAAGATATGTACTCACGTCAACGGCATAGTATTCTTTCCTATACTCTGACTGAGGAAACACTGCGACTCGGGTCAAAGCACATAAGTGAAGTCCGCTAGACATCGATGAAGGATCTAGTGGAGAAAAAGCTTGTCACGTGCGTTACTGCTCACTTGGCATAGTATCCTTATCACGTATAGTTAACCGTGGGAAATGGGTATAACATAAATGCGTAAACCATATAAGGCTTAATTATACCAGCTAAATCTACATGTTGCAATGTGTAGAATAGCGCAGGCACTGTCACGTGCCACCCTTGGTCTACCTAAAGAATCACCCTTAGAACTAGGCAGACCTTCATGGAAATATATCAATTCTTCTGCCTGCAGTGAACCTTACCTAGCGCCTTGACAATGGATGATCAATCTGAAATCCGTAGCATCGATCACTAACCACTAGATGAGGGTCTGTATAGCGCACAGTTCATCCTGTCTAAGTTGGACAAATGCAAGGGTAAACCCCACGTTCACATATGAAACCAGCGACCGCGACAGCTCCGGAGCTTTAAAGAGCTTAACATGACAGCACAAAGTGGCTATCCACATCACGGCAGTTGCAAAATGGTATCCAAGAACTCAGGTTTAGGCTGTTAGCAACTTCCTAGCGACTAAAGAGATATGGCTGATGTCGCAGAAGACAAGACGCACGAATTATCTCAGGCGGATTCGGTTCACCGACTTGTCCAAGGCTCCCAAGAATCTTGACCAGCGAACTCTAATATACAAGGGAAACTCTATGGATGGCAGCCGGGCACTGTTTGCAATCATGGGGACAGCAGCGTGCCCCACGTTGGGGAAGAATGCGGATTGACTGTTAAAGATATAATACGCCCGCGAGAGCGCTTTTCGAAATCATCGTTCACTTCCGGCGTCTAATATTGATAACATCGCCACAATTCGACCCACATAATGCGTCCTGCTATCTTCGTTGCAGCTCTGCTTGCGCCCTTCGTCACAATCGCCTCCCCTCTCTCACTTGACGACAGAGCGATTATTGACGAGAGACAAGCTATTGTCAAACCCAAGCCCTGCCAGCCGATGGTTCCAGCACCATCCCAAAACGAAACGAATGCACGATTCGACAAGTTTGCGGATGCGTTCATTGTGAAGAAGAACATCACTGCTGCCTTTGAATTTATCAATCAGGGATACATTGTAGGTTATAAAACTTCTGGGCTCTGCACTATCAAGTGAAGCAGTGTGATGGAGCAGACGGTGTACTCTCAATAACAATACTAATGGATTGTTTGGCCAGAATCACAACCCAGCAGCACAAAATGGGTTTGATTCGGCTTGGAATATCCTCAGCCCCATATGGAGGAATCAACAAATCACACCTTTACGAACCAAATTCATCAGTCCTCAAGGCTGGTTGAATTATAGAAGCGGGAGTTTTGGGGAAATCGTCGATCGATTTAGGTGGGAAGCTGGCTGTATTGCTGAGCATGTAAGTGTCAAGCAATTTGGAGAAAGTTCACATGCTCACATACTGGTGTCACAGTGGGATCAAGGCGAGAAATTTCCAGCATAACAAAGTGCTGAATCAAGCGGAGGAAACGTGTTCATAGCCATGGTAGAAGAAATGGTTTTTGTGAACAGTGGATTGCAATGACTTGATGTTTCCAGTACTCACCTATGCGGGTGGCCATATTGAATGGACCAGATGGCCCTTTCGCTGTTGGGACCTTTCCATGTGCTTCTTCCACTGCCTGGTCAACTATGTCAAGTGATAGATTGCCGTTGGTTTCCCGCAGCGATACGCCTGGGTGTTGGTTACACAGAAGGCCAGCCTGATGGTTACACTGATAGATGAAGCCCACCCATTTCACAACAACAATGTCTTGCGCCCGTTCAACAATGATAGGGTTGGGGCTATGTGCTTCGTGTTCCTGGAGCTTTGCCTCTGTTCCAACACCAACATTCCAAACATTTCCTCCCCTTTTGACGATATCTCAAGTGCCGTCTTACACAGAGCGTTGCCTTCTGCTATTCTAAGAGTGCATCGATGTTGGAAGGCTGGTGCTCTGTCACATCATGTTGGGCATCTGGAGATGCTCAGAAATCACTGTAGACTCGAGAACTTGTCGGTGTCCTGAGAGTCCGTCTTTGAGATATTGAAAGTGCTTCAACCTTGACTAAAACGTCTTAACAGATTCATCATGCTATCGTCTCGGATAGGAATAACGCGCACCATATATTCACGAGGATTCAAACAAAAGTCTGTCGCCAAACTGGCGTCCACTCCCTTGCATATTTAGTAGCGAGGGCGATCGCGTATGCCTAATCTGTTCGTGGCACAGTCTTCTTGTACAACCTTTCAACACGAGCGGAACTTTCATCTACCGCGTATGGCTGAAAGTGTTTTGCTCGGGATAAAAATATGATATCGTAATCCCGTGAGCATTTCGATGGTTCCCAGTCAACTGAAGCTCGCCAATGCTAAATTTAGCCTTCGGATTTTGCAAAAGACTGTTCTCAGACAAAGAAATGGCGTTGTAGGACCCTCTCCCTGTCTTGCAGGGGGTGACTCTATCGGATCGCTGCAGATCACCCGGTCAGCCTGGATGCTTTGCAGGAAGCACAGCCACCTTCTCAAGCGCGCGCAGGTCCGCGCCTCGCGGCTGATCGCAAGAGACCTTTGAACAAGCGCTATCAAACAATCATTGTGGTCACGGGAATTCAATGAGAGGCTATCCATATTCACGCAGTCTGGAACCAACACGATCCGTTGTGTTGACAGAATGTGGTTTCTATTTTGGTGGGTAGGCCGTGTGCCCGTGCTGGTAGATGAGAGAGTGACGAACAGAGATAAAAGCTCATACTCCCAGATCTAAGAATGGAAGTATTACCAAACATTCTATCATCTGTATCCTATCATTTGAGCTTTACAGACCTCTCGAAGCCTTTCCTTAGTCAGATCCTAAAAGCTTAGCTCCCAAGAGCCTCCTTCACAATGTTTTCCTTTTCCAGCTTTCTCTCAATATGCCTTGCACTTTCAGTACCTCTTTCAACACTAGCTGCTCCAGTAATGGTTCCTTCTCTCCAGTCACGCCAGGCTCCGACTGCTCAGATGCAAGAGCAGGTACGAAGTGCAGTTTCAGCATACCAGCAGCTTGCTAGGGGAATTACATTAAACATAAACGACATGGCAGGACTTTTCCTCCAGGTCAAAGACGATTCCACGGATAACGAACGAATCGCAAACCAGATCACCATGACCGAAAAATGTGGGGAGATTTTCAAGCTCTTGCAAGGAAGTAAAGAGGATCCCCAGAGGAACGAACTCGAATTCAGAAAAGTTCTCATTTCCGCCTCGCAAGGAAGCGCAAATATAAACGACGCGCTGTTCGCAAATACACAAATCACCCTTTCTGAAAGAGGCCCAGACATTGGGACAGGAGTTCCTACACCTGACTCTTTTGAGGGTATGATGAACAAACTTCAACTCGATGGTGGACAAGATCCTGCTTTTGTGATTCCTGGTTTGGCGGGCGACCTAAACAATATCGCAACAAGTTGGTATGTTATAAACACCGCGAGCTTATGACTCAGAGACTAACACTACATCAGGAATGACAAAGTCCTTCCAAATATCCAGGCACTCATGAATGCAGCCTTTGTTGCGACGAATCAGGATGGCAGCGTCCCGACTTTACTCAAAGCGAACATTATCGGATGAGCTACGACATGTTTTTATTGGAGTTTGGAAACCGGTTGATACCGACAAATTGATCAACGAATAGAATCTATAATCAATAAAGAATAATATACGTGCTGTTTTAAGCACACCGCATCACCATTTGAGCAGTTCATTCAAGGACATTCGAGACACGTATAAACTAGACAGTGAGTTCTCGACCATTCAACATGACAGAAGAAGATGAAGAAAGATCCGTGCGAAGTAAGCCGGATGACTTGCATACAAAAACCCATCCCTTCGGTATTTCTGCAGCCCGAGTGGGGTGCTCGCTAAGCGCCGTCCCCCCTGAAGACATCCCTCAGCCACAAGCCACCCTACCTAAAAATACACTTGTACCACCCACATTACTATGCATCATCGCAAAATCCTCCGAAACATCACGAGCGATCCAAACATTCTACATTCCATCTTACTTACTTAGTAGGAGGCTTACCCGGATTTTCCCACACGTCGCTGGCGGCGACATTGAGACTTTCATAGGGTGAAGTGCTATTTTGAGAGCGTTATATCATGGGAACTTGCTCTCTGAATACATCTGAGAAGCTTCGAGGTGTTATTTCTATCTCACAAGTATAGTATCCTTCTTATGCAGTGAGTTCGCTCCCGAGATCGAGCGTAATAACACAACCTTTACTAAATATAACGGACGAACGACAGTATATTCCAAGGCAACCGTACCTGGGGGAATAGCTAGTGACAGTGACCAGTAAAATATATCTCACGTAGCACGACCGCACTAAATCGGGGAGGACTTTCACTTGTAAGTGATTAGCAAGCCACCAGGAAGCTGAGAAAGCCCTAGAACAATACTATGTCAACACAGTTTTTGTCGAGGGATCAATAAAACTTACGTCCTTCCGTCTCCTCTTTGATATTTTGTACCTTTGCACAAGTCATCGCAGCCTCAGACGTCTGAGATACAAGTTCTTTGCACTTATCATTTTCACAACGGGCATCCAACGCTCGTTGCAAGAAATCACCTTTCCAACCGAAAAGGTAATCACCGTGTTGTCCGTGCCCGGTGCTGTGGTTACTTGTCAGCAAGAATTATCGACGACTTGAGGAGCCTTACCCATCGCTAGTGCTGTCAACGAAAGGTTGTGCTTTGGTATCCGTCGGCCACAGGTCTTTGGCGTTAAATATTCGAGTGTCCCACATGACTTCATACATCACCTGTGGAAGTCTGACTGGATGGATGGATATGGTCCAGTTGACTCGAATGAACCGCTTGAAGGGTAGGCTACGTGAATTTTGTAATCTGGACTGTCGACTGTTTTTCCGTTCCAACAGCTAGTATTAATTGAGTCAGTGATCAATCTTCCTCGAAGTCACTCGAGGAACCTACGTTGGGAAAGTAATTCGGATACCATCTTTACAGAATTTGGTTGGCTACGCACTGGTATCATCTCCGGTGCAAGGTGCTCCACCAAATGGAACGTGGTTGATAGTACTGAAGCAGCGATGACGTATTTGCTTTCAGCAAAAGTTCTTTGGCCGCACGCAGCATAACATCTCCAACTAGCATTCGGAAACCCTATTTCCACCATTAGCCCTTTTACTTCTAACATTGAAATCCACAACATGACCTACAAGCTTGAAGGCAGTAACCTTAGTCTTCCCAACAGTCACACCATCATTCGCTTTCAATCCCTGATTCGCCATCTGCGGAACTCTCTTCAGACTTCCATTTCGCGCCTTGAAATATAAATTCGCAGTCCAGTAATTCGAGAAGTCCTCAGCAAATGTGCATGTGGCGTAGTTAAACTTCTGGACGGGATCGAGGTCGACAGGAGGCATACTGGAGTTAAAGGAGTTGCCTCCTACGATCTGATGTAGATGGGGAGATTGGTCGATCCCTGGATTGACTAGTGGATCGAGTCGTTCAATGACGAGCTGGGTGCAGGAGAAGCGTAGCAGCTGTTGAGCGAGGACAATGTTGACGAGGAGTGCAGTTGCAGTTGTGATACTTGGTAACCTCATCTTTTCTCGCAAAGAATCAAGTTGTTATGAAAACTTTGAGAACTGGGTCTCAATGGAATCAGACGTTGAAGGGTGTTCTTGGGGACGCAAGAGGGGGTCATATAATAGACCATGATTTCCAGGCTGAATCCTATTCCACAGCTCTATTTAGCTGGATGTTACCCTCTACATCATGAAAAGTCATCGATAATCACTCACGCTTTCTACTAGCTGCTTAATCTAGATCTCTCTGGTATAAGTAAACGTACTATTCCAAATATGGCCCATCACGATTAGGTAAGTCCTGCCATTGGCTTCGAGGTCAACTGCCGAGAGTTGAAACAACAAGGTCAAATGCTTGTCTCTTGCCACAACCTGGTGTAATGCAACCTCATATCTTGCAAGTAGTGTAATTCTATGTATTATGTCTTGCTAAAACTCATGCCAGTTCGATTTCGGTTTCTTATCGGCAGTTATAAGGTAGGTGGTCGTCGTCGGTATTAAGTGAAGAGGAGGAGAACTTGAGTGGAGTAAACTGGAATTTGTAAAGAGTTCTTTCGGATAATATCACTAGCTCAAGTCAGTTCCAAATAAAACGGAAGGCAAGCATTACTCCTTGACTCAAGTGGAAGTCTACTACGTCACTGACGACTACGTATGAGACTTTCCTCTTGCCGAGGAGATTGAAGTAGTGAACTTTTTCATCCATATTGAAAGCATACAAAAATCCAATGGCTGTTGGGTAAAATGCCAATATTTCACGGCGAACTTCAAAGGCAACAACTGATAATTGAGAAACGGCAAGTACCGCAACATTCCAACCCCAACCTCTCCCCCTCCGAAACATCACCACTCAAATTTCAATTCCCTCACCCAAGAATTCCACACCAAAAATGATGTTACAGATTCAACACTGGGAGAACATAAATTTCGCAACTCTCCGAGAACCACGTTTTCTCGTGGTCACAAGAATGAATCGTCAGAAGATCCTCTTGACGCGCGTCATGATTGACGATGTCGCAATTTCGCTCGCTGAAGGTAGGTGATGTTCTGCATTCTTTGATGAGGAAGAAAAGAGTGGGTGGGTGGTGCGTGGAGTATATAAAGCACAACTTCTTGCAGTGGCAAGTATGTGACGAAAGTGACAGCCTCTCGTCGAACCACCCAGATCATCCAATACCTGCAACTTACCTTTCTAGATCTTCAGATCTCCCTCTTTCAATATGATTTCCCACACATTTCTCGTCTCTCTCCTCTTAACCATTTCACTCACGCCAACAACCGCAATTCCGCTCCTACCACTCCCAGGACCAGGAGCTCTTCCCATCCCAACCCTTCCACTTGCACTTCCCGGAACTAGCACCACTCCTGGCACCGGCACATTGCCCTT
Organism: Chaetoscypha palmicola; assembly: GCA_003988945.1. NCBI lineage: Eukaryota > Fungi > Ascomycota > Leotiomycetes > Helotiales > Helotiaceae > Chaetoscypha > Chaetoscypha palmicola. The sequence goes on along the minus strand of QYAH01000347.1, from coordinate 3,584 downwards.
ACCGCCTCTTTCAGGAGCAGGAACCCTACCTGTACCCCTTCCTACCGGTACAGATGTGGGAGCATTGCCTCTCCCTCTTCCAACAGGTACATCGCTTCCTGAAATAGGAATCCTGCCATTGCCAACTGGAGGAGCGATACCAGGACTACCCACACCCTCCGTTGATGCACTCACCACAGCTATCTCAGAACTTCTTTCTCTAGTTTTGAGTTTGATAGTCGCGTTGACTTCACTCGGCGGCGCAACGGATAATGCCGATATCTTGAATTTCGCCAATGTTGGAAAAACTGCAATTATGGATTCGATGGCGCCTCAGAATGCTTTGGCTAGTATGAGTGGTGGTGCTCCTGATGCGGGCAATGTGATGCAGCCGATGTTGGATGCCCTCGAGGGGATTATCACTGACCCTGATGCTTCCACCATTGAAGCAATAGTAGCAGTACTGTTGAAACAGCTGTAAGCTTCCCTCTCAACTACTGTACTGTATCGCCTCGAGAGTTGCAAATTACTGATTATACTCTAGACAAACCATCGTCCTACCCGCCATCCAGACTCTTGTTTCGCAAGCTCTAGCAGGAGTACTGGGTATTGGTGGTTTATCCCTTCCACTGCCTCCAGTATTGCCAGTCCCGCCTATCTCAATTCCAGGGGTGGGCACTGCACCGATTCCAGGTGTTGGGACTCCTGGGTCTTCGCTGCTCCCGCCTCTGCCAGGTGGTCAAGGTCTACCAGTTCGATAAAGTCAGGATTTTGAAGAAATGAGGGAAGACTTCCTGATTCTAGACAATCCCAGCTCGTGGGTAGAGAGATAGAGTTGGAGAAGAGTGCATCTGTTGTGCGTTATGAAGGTTTATTGAAGATTGTCGCAGTCAGAGAATCATGTTCAAGAGTTCTTCAATGTTTGAAAGGGTTGAGGGGTGATCGCTTTCATAGGCCTTGAATGTAATAAAATCAAAACACACATCGAGGTTTGACGGGTCTGTTTAGCTGAAAATAGGCCCCCAAAATGTGCAGTATACTATGCGCTACTCCGAAATTGTAGTTCACATTCTCTATCCTTAACAGTCAATCATTCCATTTTTCTACCGGTAACCGTTTACAACTTATGGAATAGGCATGCTGGAAATCGGATAACACCCTGCAAGCCGCCAGGGCAAACGCAACGGAATCCATAAAGACCTCAGGCTGCTGACCTAGTGCTGAAGTCCCTAGACGGTTCGGGACAAGGACCAGGAACTCGGTCAAGCTGTGCTGGAATCATACAGCAGAATATAGCTAGTACTGACTGAAAAGCATAGACAGGTAGAACAAATCCATGACAATGGCCTTTGTAGAATATATTCATTACAACCTATTTTCTTTTCCCAGTTTACTCGAATAGGAAAGAATGAGAAGGATAACCGGAGGCACCATTAAGTTCCAAATTATCCAACCATATGATTTCTGAGCATAGAGACACTCTTATCAGATACAAATAACATCGTTGGGAACTCAAAAGTTCCTCCTGTGACGAAAAGACATGAATGCACCAGACTGCCGACCAATCGAGTCCCACGAGACTAAAGCCGCCGTACCGAAGAGGACTTATAGACGCTCACTCGTTCTCGAATTGGACAACATGAACCCATCAACGCATGAAGATCGATCATCTGTACGCACAACTCCATTGTAGTTTACTTTGTTAAGCAGACCACCTCGAAGAGCTTCTTCCGTATAAAGGTATCTCGTGGGCGATACCGTTCGGTATTGAGTAGACATTTCGTAAAACATTCCGCACCAAGACAGATTAAGATATCCAAGGAAGCTCCTTTCAGCGCTTATCAGCGCCAATCGTTGAATCATCTTCCGCTTCAGTAGTGCCAAAGGTATAAGGTGAATAATTGCCTTCGATATTGGCAGCGCGTAACAGAAAGGCCTGCAGCCCCATCGCAATCCTATATCCAGCCAGTCCCAGCAGCGCAACTATCACAAGCAGAAGATTGATGATAGCTAGCAAGCATAGAGGAATGGTATGCCACAGCTGGACTCTTCGAAGAGGACAACCCGTTTGTCTGTTTTCGCCATCCTTATCCACTTCGAACATGCCAGCCATCATGAATCGAAGTGGGCATTTTTTGGGGTCAGAAATTGTCGAATCTGTTGATGAGGATGATAATGATTCTGTGTCCGTGTCTCTGTCTTTCTTAGATTTCTTCCCGTGGGTCACGACAATCGTGCCTGAGTGCCGGCGGGCACGGCTGTTGGGGTAGTGTTTTTCTTTTTTCGAGGACGGCATGCCGAAATTAAGGATACTTGACATAGATGATCAAGTCGTGAGAGACTAAGTATAGAGAAAGATCTCAAGGCTCAGAGATATCTAATGCCCTTGTTACTACAATTGTGGGAACCTTGGTTGATTACAACAATGCTTCCCCTCGGTTACAACATCAAACACCTTGACTTTGGTCGAGGCTGAGACAAAGTTGCAAAAAGTCCGATGACCAGAAGCGTAATCTTGAACTATACAAGGCTATAATGCCGAAAGATTCAAGATGAGGTCAACTTCATGCAGCCCATCCGACCGGGAACGACGTGGCAGCATTCGATAAACTATTCGCACACCATCCAACATAAACCAACCTCGTACAGGTAGAGACTCTGTTTCAAACCTCGAGTTTGGTAAGACTAAGCCTCCAGAATTCAAATGGTTTGTGTGACCCAACGCGCAAGGGTATGCATAAGCCAACCATTGCTCAGCTGATGCTCTGATTGAAGTCTTGATGCAGCCACGGTTGTGCTCTTCTGCGATAGGTGCCCAACCACGCTCTCTATAGGCAATTCTCAAGGTACATCAAGATAGCTATTCGACAATTCAAATAGCGGACAATAGCCAATGGGATTATCCGCCTGGAATGAAGGCTATGATGGGCTGTACTTGCCAACAAAGAGTAGAACGGCTTGAAGCTGAAAATGCTTATATAACACAGCGCAAAACAACACAACAAGGGGTAAACAAACGACTTTCACATGACGGCACGTCTGAGACATATCGTCTGGCCCAGGCAAGAGAAGGCCAACGTGATGCGGACGAATGATCGTCAAGATGGTTGCTCGCCCACATGTACAGTACATGTCTCAGCTATTGGATGCAGACCATACTGGCATCGTCAAACTTACACGTCCATCAGATGGGCTTTTGCATGGTGTCGATACGAGGAGGCGAATGCAAAGATCATGGACGTTCGGGCTTGACGTGGTTTGCGACATTGATAATGGAAGTGGGAAAAGACGAGACTCATGATAGAATGATAGAATGATAGAATGATAGAACGATAGTCTAATCCTTGGGGTTCCCTTTTCACACACATACACACTATTGGAACACCTCACGGAAAACACACAAGGCACTTGAACTCAGGTTACCAACTAGACTTGTATTGCTGGGCACAGGTGTCAGGCATGCTTACTTAGCACTTAGCTCTTTGGGAGCTGGGTGCTTAGTCAGTAGGCTCAAAGCTCAAGAGCAAGCCAAGAACCACCCTGACACCTGGGGACATCTACAAGGACCCTTTACAAGGTGTCCAGAAGAGCGTCAGAATGAGAGA
>QYAH01000346.1:0-34133 GCA_003988945.1 Chaetoscypha palmicola | reverse complement strand
TAAATTGCCCTTACTAGCTTATTTCTACGCCTATATATAGGTGTAAAAGTACGTGTTCTAAGAGAGAGTGTTTAAGTAAGAGCGGGCATACTTAAAGTTACGCTAAAATCACGATTTTGCGACTAAACTTTCTTAGACGCTGATCGTAGATTGTGGTGGTAGTAGGTTGTGATTGGTAGGGGTGGATAGGGGTGGGGCGTTTTAGGGGGTGTGGGTCGGAATACACGATAATAGCGTCTGATTTATGAGATAACGCCTGACCATCTGTAAAACAAAACCTGGAATGTTTAAACATCAAACTTTCCCCTCTCGACCCCTCTCAGCTGTGCTCAATTACCGGCTTCGGATTCTGGATATAATCCGAAAAAGGTCATCCTCGGTACTGTACTGTACAGTACGCGTACGTCGAACGACATGCACAGTAAAGGCAAGGAGAGATTCCCCACGCTCGCCTCGCAAGACGTCCCGTCCGGGGGATCTGCCACATCCCAGCTTCCGATCGCTCCCGATTCCCCATCCAGTAGGAAAAGTGGGGCGAAGGTCAGTATGATCATACTTCGAAGTATTCGAGTATCGCGTCCCGCACCGCAGTAGAAAACCAGTGGGGAATGCAATCTGGGATAGATCCAGCATGGGCCTCGGCATCGATGTTTCGACCTGCTCTAACTCGCCCATAGTCGCCCCATCGCAGTCTACAGTCTAATGCACCACGAGCCTATACAGAAAAGGGTCCGGTCTAAGTCTCTGAACCCACTTCGACAACTTGCACCTCGGTTGCTTCCAAGGTTGTTGGTTTGCACATATCTCTTGATTTGACTGTTGTGTATAAACTACTTCACTCCCACTCCCACCTCCACTCACATCATCATCCAGGTATAGAGTATACACTGCTGCGTGTCTATCACTTTCTTGTCTCAGGAGCAGCCCCGTCCTCCACACTGCATTCTATCCAACCAAAGCAACCACCCTTCGAAATGGGATCGATATCTTCGCCAGGAGGAACCACAGAATACGATGTGATTATCGTGGGCGCCGGTCTGTCTGGCATCAATGCAGCTTATCGGATACAGACGCAGCTTCCAGATTACACGTACACGGTTATTGAAGCTCGCAACGCGATAGGAGGAACATGGGATCTTTTCCGTTACCCCGGTATTCGATCCGATTCAGACTTACACACATTTGGTTTCCCGTGGCGCCCATGGAAGGCCGAGAAGACCATCGCAGACGGCACTTCGATTCGCAACTACATTCGAGAGTCTGCTGAGGAGTTTGGGATTGATCGAAAGATTCAATATCACCACAAACTTCTTGCGGCGGACTGGTCGACGGACGAGCAGAAGTGGTCGCTCTCAGTCAACGGAAACTGTGATGATGGCAACAAGTCAGCGGACAACACCAAGCAGATGAAGGCTGGATTTGTTATATTCTCGACAGGATACTACGACTACGACGAAGCTCTCAAAGCCAATATTCCAAACCTAGATGACTTCGAAGGCAAGACTATTCACCCTCAATTCTGGCCCGATGACCTCGATTACTCGAACAAAAAGGTCGTCATCATTGGATCTGGTGCCACAGCCATCACGTTGTTTCCTGTCCTCGCAGAAAAGGCAGCTTCGGTTACGATATTACAACGCTCCCCTTCGTATATCATGGCGTTGCCAGGGGTGGATCCGACAAGAGATATGGTACGGAAGATTTTCCCAGCTTGGCTCTCGAGCCGAATTGTTCGGTGGAAGTTCCTCATTCTTCCCTTCCTATTCTTCACGTTTTGTCGCAGCTTTCCTAATGCCGCTCGAAAAGTTATGCGAAAACGCACCAAAGAATCACTTCCCCCTGGATTCCCACTCGATCCAAATTTCAACCCTAAGTATAATCCTTGGGAGCAACGACTCTGTGTATGTCCCGATGGAGATGTCTTTGAAGCTCTGAAAAGAGGCAATGCGGATATTGTCACGGATACTATAAAGACTATCACGAAGAATGGCCTTGTCACTGAGTCAGGGAAGCAAATCGATGCAGACATCATCGTCACGGCTACTGGGCTGAAAATGATGCTAGTCGGAGGTGCACCCTTGACATTAGATGGCAAGAAGGTGAATCTGCAGGAAAAGTTCATATGGAAAACTACTATGCTTCAAGACATCCCGAACGCCGCAGTAGTAATCGGATACACCAACGCCTCCTGGACCCTTGGCTCAGATACTGCTGCCCTCCTCGTTTGCCGCATTCTGAAGCATATGCAGCAACTTGGTCTCACGTCTGCTGCTCCATCTCTCGCTTCCAAGACATCGCTTGACTCGTCGAATGGTCATACTGTAGGCGGTCCTGAGGAGAAAACCAAAATCAACGGACGTATGCAAGTGTGTGATCCTGAGTGGAGGGGTATGAAGTCAACGAGCCTTTTGAATTTGAGCTCCACCTATGTCGAGAAAGCCAAGGGTATCTTACCTATGGCCGGAGATCGAGGGCCATGGAAACCGAGGAGTAATTATTTCACTGATTCCTGGGGAGCACTTTATGGGAATATGACAAAGGGCTTGAAATTCGAAGGTGATGGTGATGGGAAGAAGTTTTTGTAGTGAACTATGAGGAAGTTGTTGGGCTGTTATGATGGGGTAGATACACTCGGGCTCTGGAGACATTTTCGCTCTTTGGAGTTTTGATTGCTTACGGGCCAGCCTATTTTCCTTTGGAAGACATAGATGTAAATATTATATTTTATTCGAATCACGGAACAATGCTCAAGTGTTCCTCCATCTTGTACATTCAACGTCACTTCTTTTCGGATCATTCTCATCTTGGACACTACATGCTACGAAAAGAATGTCGATTTTATAGATTTGGAGTCTATTTGATTTGTGCTGATATGGATGTAGGATCTCTATTACTTTGAAGAAGAAATTCATTCCTTTTCTTCTGAGTAGAAGGAGAGTTCTACCTTCTCTTCTTCAAGAACTGCAGAATAGTCAAGAAAAGTAACCTAGAACTTCATCTCGACACCATCATAATTCAAAAACTTCCCCGAAGTACTCTCTCGGGTCGCCCCATCAATCTACATAGAAGAAAAGATTAGTCACCAACCAGCAACACGTAAGCAATAGTCAAATAACATCTACATTTCTCATAATCCCCTCCGTACTATCCCTCACACTCACAAAAGCCTCCTCAAGCCCAAAATGTTTCGCCCCATAATTCCCCACCTCCGTCCTCGCAAACCCCGGATTAACCACCATCGCCACCAACCACTTATTCTCAACATGCGCCCTGCGCACAATATAATTCAGCGCCGCTTTGCTGCTTCTATAGCCGGCGAGCCGGAATGGCGTGTTCTCGCCTAGATCCTGGATGCTGGCTGCGTTGGACGTGATGCCGATGGATTTAGGCGCTCCGCCGCTGTCTGCACTGGAGTTGAGGAGGGGGTAGACGGCGCTGAAGAGTTTTATGACGGCGAAGGTGTTGGATTCGTAGGTCGTGCGTAGTTCGGGGAGGGAGAGGGATTCGATGCGGGAGTAGACGGGACGCGGGCTGCGATTGCGATTGCGATTGCGAGATTGAGGGTGGTGATGCCGGTTGCGAGGATTGTTTGGACGACTGGATGGGATGTGAGGGAAAGTGCTGATTCCGAGGTTGGGTCGCGTACGCATGCGAAGAGTGTTTGGTTTGGTCGAGACAAAATGGCTTCTGCGAGACCGCAGCCGATGCCTGGGTTTGTGTAAGTCAAGTCAGTCTGAAGAGGGTTTGGTCGAGCAGGAGTATTCGTATGATTTGGTTTCATAACTCACCTTGGTTCGCGCCGGTGATCAGAACCGTAGTAGTCATTATTTGAGGGTGTCTTGGTACGATAAAGAATCAAAGTTTGGGATGAATGAAGTGAAGCTCGTTGCACACATGTTGGCTCGTTGAATGACACTTAAGTATAGTTTCGAATGAACTTCCACCTCTGACTCTCAGTCTAGCTTTATAATCCTCCAAAAATATGATTCTTAAGCACTACAACAGCGTACGTCAATCGACATCCAACTGGCTTAACTTATCAGCTCAGTATCCTCTCATCATCTCAAAGCGTCTCAAAATGTGATGTAGTAGAGATTGAACGATATTCGCTCGCTTATTTGGCGAAAGGCCCCATTTTCTGACCTCTGCTCCGCGTATTCTGACATGCAGTCATGCTAAATTCTCCGAGACAGGTTTGTGGGGTGCGTTAGTTTCTGACATCTTCGGACAGGGGATGAGGGAGGCTATTTCTGACATACTGCACTAGATACGCCGATTAAGCGAGGTAGCGTCCTACGTCCGACTGGAGGTGTGTACAGTTGACGTCGGGTCTCTCCTGGATGTATAGTATTAAGCACACATCATTGATAGGAATCTTTAGGTTATAGGTTAGAACGGTTTGCCGCTTGCATAATGGTTCAAACATGTACTAAGCACTTATTGTCTAAGGTCAGCTAAGCTGCTTTGCACAAGCATATATCAATAGATTTGCTAAGCGAAGAGATCGCCTAAAGGAGATCTAGAATTTGTCTCTTCAACTACGTGATTGGTACAAGTACAGTCAGTCAATCTATACGTGCCCCGCATCGGGACTCACTATGTGTTCATGGTCTCTCAACGTATCCTCTCTGACTCGACATTGATATGTAATGCGCCTATTGTATTGAAAAGATGAAACAGAATTGTTAACTCGGGATATAAGCTAAAGAGAACATACGCTAAGCGTAAATACACACTGTTACATGACTTCACGTTGGAGTTTAATCACAGTTCACATGATTCAATGTAGGCATAATTTGTGGTGCAAGTGTTTTATTTTGAGGATGTCCTAAGTTCGAGGAGCAGAGACAGGTTCTCATGGTAGAAGAACCACGGTTTCCACCGAGAAGTTGGTTCAACAGAGGACCCCATGTCCTCTCTGACTCTGAACCACAGTTACCAAACATCCCATCTGCCATTTGGTTCTGGATCGTCGTAATCGTCATACTTAGCGACATTGGGAACATCGTCTTCGTCGGCATCTGGCGACCTCTCGATTTGCCAAGTCCTTTTTTTATCACCATGATTGAAGCTTCTCTCACGGTAGTAGTCAGCTTGTTCAGGCAGCTCGATAGCTCGTAGAAAATCATCGAGGGTTGTCCACGGGGCATCGATGTGCGCATGAAGGTACTCTTCAAGATCTTCGCGTCCAATCTCATGGGCGAATTGGACAATGCCCACGCAGAACTTTGTCCAATTTGTCAGGCGCTCTGCATCCAACGTTGATTCGTGTTGATTGAACTTAAACAACGGTCCGCAATCCTGGCCTATCAAATCGAATTCCTTAACTATTGGGCTTTTTGGAAAGAAATTCATCCCCGAATAAGCGCTATTGCCGGCTCTTCCCCAGCTAAGTTCAGAATAGTCTTCTGTTATTCTAATGGCTTGCTCTACCGTTTTACAGGCAAAGAGGTTGCTCAGAGCTTGCTTTTTAGATATGCTTTTTCCTTCGTACTGATCAAAACCTTCAACCATCGCGTCTAAACGGCAATAGATTTTTCGACAGAAGTAGTTGTTGGCTGCATGCCATGGATGCATGGTCTCAATAATATCCCGGAACGTCCAAAGCATTGCCATGAGATTTGCATATGACTCAACCGGGAATGGTAGAGTAGCTGAGAGAGGGAAGGCAATATCGGTAGTGTGAGGTTTCAATCCAACAGTTACCTCATACGGAAGGACATCCTTCAATTCTTCCCCACGCATATCGCAGACCCTTTCGATGTCCAAGAATTTGCGGCGCGGCATAAAATCGTACTCGCTCTTAATGATATCGCAGATCTTCCCTGGCAACTCAAAGGTACTATCCAAAGCACGATACAAAGGAGAACAGATTGTGATCTCGTAGGACTCATAATTCGGTCCAGACCAATCATTTTCGTAGTGTGGGTACCAATGTGCCATATCGTGTCTGTAAGGTTTCTTAACATCAAAGCTCGCGGTCTCGATAGTCCAAAAGAAAGAACCATACTTTGCTCGCTGTTCCGATAAGTCTACCATTGTTTCGTCCGCTGACCATTTGTTGTCAAGTTCCACGTCGCTGATAGCAGGATATCCTGCCCTCGTCAGAAGCTCAACGGCGTGCTCCTTGAGACTGTCAGCATCCTCTCGATTCCAAGGACTCACCATACGCGGTCTTGGTTCATCAGACCTTTGGGGAGGCTTACCACTGACCATGAAGGTCATCTTGGCACGGAAAACGTAATCGCAGGTGTCGGACTGTGCAGATTGTGCGGCGCACACGTCCATGTACTTGAGATCGCGGCAATAGTTGGGGCGGAAAGCGAATTTCGCGCCATATTCCGCATTACTTATCGCGCTTTTAGGACCAATAAATTCCATTGCGTTTGAAATGTGGTGGAGTAGAGTAGATCAACTACAATTGTGATTTGTAATGTGTATGTCGTTCAGGAAAATGAGCTGTGGTGGAGCAATGGGAACGGCCGACTCTTATGCAATTGCACAACATTTGTTCTCTTTCAGAACAATTGCATCTTCGCGGAGTAGTATTTGTTCTAGTTTACATTTTTAGTAGAAATGAAACTTCCACAACGACAGAAACAATGGCGAAAATGTCTGTACCACATTCACTATACAACACCACGTACACGTGACCCACAATATCCCATATATTGTAGTCTACAGACCTAGCTAGACTTACTTCTTTGAGCCACAATCAAACCACGTAAACTATATATTAAAAACTACTACGTAGTATGATATAACTCATAGTAATATACCGACAGAAAAGAACCACAAAGCATTATGATAAGCGAGCGGGGTTTGATGTAAATAACAATGAGATCCTAACGCCTCTTTTCTGTCGTATTATAATGATGTAGACTGTAGCGACAGAAAAGGGATACATTTGACGACCACGAGAATATTGGTCTCTGGGAAGTTCAGTCCAAAGGAGACCTAGTAGTCCCCATCGTCACTCCAGTGGAGGAACTTATTTGATTTGAGACTTTGAATTATATCAAGTCAAGCATATTCAGTATCGAATCAGATCAAGTTAAATTAAATCATGAGTTGTCTAATTTGAACTGACTAGATTGACTTTTTGGTTCCCACAACCCTTCATTCTAATGACGAGGGCGATCTTGGGCGTTTGATTTAAATTCTCTAAGCAAACTCATGCAACCAAACGCAGGTTCTTGAGTCAATTTGCTCGGAAGTCTTCGAACTTTTCTAGAGTATCGCAAATATTACATTCTTATGATGGATGTCTCAGTACATTGACAGATGTATAAACTTGAAACACGGAAGCTATCATAGGCTAGACTGGAAGAACGTACAAGATGCGAGCGATCTTAACATTGGGTAACTCTGACAGTATGTACTGTACAAGCAAATGCTCCAGTGCCAGATCGCTACTGCACAGTCAAAATCCGATGAATGGCTGTAACCATCTTACGAATTAAGTCGGGTGATTGAAACCCGATCCTCGGCTAACAATCCATGCCCTTGACCGTAGTTGGGATCAAGACAATGGCCGAGAATAGACAACAGATATGTTATTGATCGCGACTTGGCGGTGAGTATATCAGACCTCCGCCAGACAACGAGAGAAGAGGAGGTGTTGCACACGTAGCCGTGTCAGGCAAGCGTAGTATCGTGGGCTACGAGCAGTCCACAACATAAGCGATGATAAATACACGATGAACAACAAGTCGAAAAGTCAGGCGAACCTCGGGCAACACTTGGTTGGCGCTAGACCTAAGAAGCAAGAATATGGAGGCGAATTAAGCTTATAAATAAAGGAGGATGTCGTCGATCATTTCCAGGCCGCCGCCCGATGCGCCCGAGCGAAGCCACCCGATCGAGCCGAAGCGGACCGACAGCCCTACGAAGCTATTCGATGAATGACACTCGGGAGTGGAGATAATTAGATGGGTCTTGAGGCAGGAACGAACGATCTTAAACCAATCGTTGAGGGATTGGCTTTTGCTGCATTAAAGAGTGGATGCTAGTGTTACATGCCGCACGCACTAGTAGCTGCGAACATCGGGTTACGATTTTAGCAAAAGCGTTGGTATTGTCAGATGTCTTACAGTACTTCGAATGATATGTATGCATATTAATACGTACTACGCACTGAGCTTCAGCAATTATACAGTCTCTTCGTCATAGTGTCCTTCGTTACTCTGTAGGGTTTCAGGAAAAGGGCGAGGAGAGTGACTGTTAACTAGTACTGTACAAGAGTTTGTTGGCCCGCACGGCAAGCAGCAGAGACTTGCCCCTCGTCCCATGTCATGCCGTTGCCTCACAAGGCGGAATCGCGATAGTAGGTTACCTAGGTTGATTCGTCAAGCGAAAACTCAAGCCAAGAATGCTCTTCGAGATCGAAGGAAAATCTTACGAACGGAGAGAGAGCGCGGTACTGATAACAGAAATCATTTCATCAGTCGGTGTGTTAATAGACAATAAATTCGTAATCGTTTCCTTCGTAATGATACATGACGGTCAATGACCCCCAAAAGACACAGCTAAGCTGTTGTGGTTCCCTCCAATGACGCCGTGAGGCTATGAAATATACGCAAGCCATGCTAGAATACAACTCTCAAGTCCGATCTTTAGACGAGGAAATAACCATAAAATGATCCTAGACGCAGGTGAAGAAAATCGCGCAAGACGCAGGGGGTGGAAGGGCGGAGGGCAGACGGGGCGGAAGCGCATCGGTGCCGCGCGTATGCAGCGATCTGCGTCGCCCTGCGTTTAACATCCAACCAATTCGCAACGACAACGAGCCTTATGAGCGGTAGCTATCCTTGTGATCACTCTTATGTTTTCGTGGATCTTTGTGGTGTTTCAAGGAACTGTCTCCAGATCGAGGCTCATCCGCTGAATATCCGGACGCTTTATGGTTGATGACTTCGACTCGACCACTCTTGGATCTTTTGCCAGAGACATATCTGTCGTCTATGGTGTAATGGTTAGATAAATGACTGGATGATGATGTGATATGGTTAGACAAACCACTGTAAGGATCTCTGTATTTTTGCTCCCGCGACGTTGAGTCACTCCCGCGAGACATGCTTGTGTTGGAAGAGTAATAATCGTCTCTGGAATAATAAACTTCTCTCGAGGATCCACTGTCGTAGGACTCGCGGGAATCTCTAGAAGATCCAGAGTATTGAATGACTGGTTTGGAGTTGTAGTACGATGATCGTCCAGACATGTTCGATTGCGTATGTGCTTGTCCTTGTGATTGGATTGGAATGTGTGTGCGTGGGTGTATGTGTATGTGTGAGTGTGTGTTTGTGTTGAGATAGGTTGGGGATGTGATTGCTTAAATAGAGTATGGAAGACAAGTGAGGCGTGATATTGGTGGGACAGTGGTCTGGCTTTGAACGATGGGTTGGTTGCTAAAAGTCAATGGCTGCAAAAAGGGAGGATCAACATAGAGATATATAGAGACTCAGAGTAGACAAATGAACATCGCTCAATCGGAAGCCTAGCTCTGGCCAAGGCAAGAGAGTGATATTGGATACAGGGCGTAGTCAATTCTGATAACCCAATGCTCAGTAGGAGGGCCAGTATGACCGCGCGCTCTCGGTCGATTGATCAGGCATCATCATTCTTCGGTGTTAAACATAGCGTTGAACATCCAAGTGACTCAACAATAACTGGAGAACCGTCTCGGTCAGTTCTTCTGGCAGCCGTAAATGGTAGAAAGTGTGACTCCTTTCAGTACCCAGCGGCTTGACACTTGACGCCGCCGGGGGTTGAATCGCAGTCGGAAAGCATTTTGAGTCGGCCTGGGACAGCCCGGGCTATGCTTTCTCCAGCAAGCTCTAGCAGAAGCGGCTGCTTGTAGAGAGATCTGACGCAAGCGCAGTAGAGATCAAATTTCTTCTGTGGCGGAGTGTGGCAGCGCACCGGAGAACGAATTTGGCAGCGAGGCTGACACTAGGCAAGGCGAGCGAACATTGAAGACCGCAACGAAATCATAAGAAGACGACGTCCGCAACAAAATTCATCATGACTGGAGCCCTAATACTTCGTAAAGCATCAACGACCAACGCGACAACTTCAAACATTGTTGCCTCGGCCGTGCAAATCGAAGAGGTTGGCTCGCTGCTCAGCTGAGAGATGCTGACATCTCAGGCCAAATCGGGCATGGCAGCCTTCTCTGCCTGAAATGGCATGGCTTAACCGAGAGAGACCAAACCTGTGACTCAAGATGTTGACCGAGATGGCCTATTCGAGCGAGGATATCGGGAGGCGCCGCGATGGTTGCTTGTCGCTGGTGAAGACATGATTGCGAACGTTGGAGAAGATGGGATGAAGTGAGGTTGTTGATGGCTGTCGTGTAAGGTAATCGATGATTCGATATCGATGCCGACGGCTGCTCGTCCAATCAAAATTATCCACCTTATGTGATATTGAGCTAAACTCCTTTCGGTCGCTCCATTACAATGAATGCCATGTTGAATCTGGAAGCTCGGACCTATCGAGCCCGTGACCGAGAATTCACCCCTGCACACCTGCAACCTTGCAACCCATACTCCGTATGTCCAATTGTTGTCCCTCATTCGTGAACCCGATTCTCTAACGTGTCCATATCAAAAGGTACGATATCAATTCCTGCTCAACTCCAGAAAGTCTCGCGTCTTTTGAAACCACCCACTGATCACCTCCAGCCTAGTCAATCCTTCCATAGATCAACATGCGATTCCTCACCCTCTCCATTGCCGCGTTGGCTACCGCTGCCACCACAGTCCTCGCCGCAGAAGAAGTTAAGATCGAAATCACTCGCGCTGTCGAATGCGAGCGCAAATCCCAGAAAGGCGACAAAATCCACGTACACTACAGAGGTACACTGCAAGATGGGGGCAAGCAGTTTGACGCAAGCTACGACCGTGGAACCCCATTACCTTTTGTTCTAGGAAAAGGCAGTGTTATCAAAGGGTCAGTTATGTTAGATAGTGTCCACCAGCGGTTGAAGCTGATGTGAGAAACAGTTGGGATGATAACCTCGATGGCATGTGTATCGGCGACAAGAGAACTCTGACTATTCCACCTGCCTTTGGTTATGGAGACAGATCGATGGGGCCAATCCCAGCAGGAAGCACCTTGAGTAGGTTCAACCACACTTGCGCAATACAGTGAGGCCGTACTGACCTATCAATTACAGTCTTCGAGACCGAGTTGGTCAGCATTGAAGGCGTTGAGGCACCCGTAAGCATCATCGAGAAATCTTCTACTAGTTCAGCGGCCAGCTCCGCAAGCAGCGTAGCAGATACTGCTACAGAAGGTGTGAAGAACGCCGCCGCTAGTCTTGTTTCCGAGGCTGCAGAAGCCGTTAAGACCGTCCTTGCTGACAGTGATGGGGATGGACAGGAGCACAACGAGTTGTAGGTGGAAAAGAGGATATCTGTGGCAAATGGAGTTGGGGACTGTGTTGAGGTTCCGTCGAGATGGTATGGACAAAGCCCATAGTATGTAATCGATAAATTCTTCGCCATTCAACGGTCTTGCGTGGTCCGTAAAGACAGACCTTCGTGCAGCACAACTCCTTTCAATGCACCAAAAGCCCCCTTTATGTATTTGCGTAGGCGATTTGCCTCCGGGGCTGTACTCTCCAGCATTTCCATTATTCCTCCGATGCGTTAACGTTTCTCATGCCATCTTGATCCATATGCAATGTTCGCGTGTGGTATCTATCCCAGCGCCCGTAGTCCATATAGTTGCGCCAATGATTCCCAGTGCTAATTCCCAGACTCCATACTCCAGACTGCATGGTTATACTTCCATTCCTGCTTGCTCATCGGTCGTAGTCGTAGGATTTGGGGCTGTATTATCAGTCCATTCGAATTCTACACTGACGTCAGCTTGCGTGTATGGTTCGAGGTTGAGGGGCAGCTCACTCTGTCTACACATGGGACATTGGCCTTTGGACGAATCTTGTTTAATCCATTCAATAATACAGTGCTATCGAAAGTCAATACCAACCATGTTGACACTCCCTTTGTGTTACTTCGTGCTTCGGAAGACTGACCATATGGAAGTTGTGCCCACACTTTCCGGATACTGTGGTAATCATTCAGGGCATATTTCGCAGTCCGATGATATCCTCTGACTTACGCAGGCTGCAATCATCTCCAGGATATTTGCAAGTCGGGCAAGTGCCATCAAAATGCACTTGACAAATACCGCAAACATCATCGTCCGGGATGTCCCACCTCCATGTAGCTACTGCGTTCCATTTGCGAATTTTAACCTTCATTTTGAGGGAGTCGTTGTAGAAAAAGAATCTGAACTCGAATCTGTGCGGTTTCGACCGATTCTCAGCAGCTTCTTGAAGTAGTTGCTTGTCTCGAGTTGTGATGTGGACGAAGCTCAACGCTGGCGTTTATTTACTCGAGCTGTCGCGTAGATCTACTCATATTCATATTCATGTGCGTAGTGTCCGAGCTTCCAGATGCAAGCCACACCACCAGGCCTTATCATTTCCAACAATTTGCCAATCCGACCTCCACCTTGTCAGACAACCACCAACCCCTCTTTTTGCACGACACATTTCCTTTGTCGCACAAGCAGTGGTTGTCACCAACAGTCTTCTCAAGCTTCGATTGTCTTTTTTCCGTGTATCCATCCCACTTTCAACGACCTTTCATATGTACATGTACAGCACGTGCGACAGCGATCTATAGGATAGATAGCACGCCATGGCGGCAGCTGCTCTGCTGTCGAGAGGCGCTCGTGCTCACTCTTCTATTTTCCGCACCTCCCAAACACAGTCTCCAGTAGCTAGAATGAGCTCGATGCTCTCTCAAAGATCCTTCACCTCCTACCTTGTTACACCAAAAGAGCTCCAGGAAGCTCTCAAGCAGAACCCGCCAACCAAGATCTCCACCGCTCCAAGAACAGTCCCAGTCTGCGCAACTTGGTTCCTTCCTAACGACGAGCGCAATGGTCTCGATTCGTTCCGCAAGAAGAGAATTCCCAATTCGAGGTTCTTCGATTTAGATAAGGTTATCGACAAGCATTCGCCATATCCTCATATGCTTCCTTCAGCATCCGATTTCGCGAAAGCAATGAGTGGCTTGGGTATTCGAAGAGATGATACAGTCGTAGTATATGACTCGGCCGAAATGGGGATACTCAGTGCGCCGAGAGTAGGGTGGACTATGAAGGCTTTCGGACACGACTCGGTGCACGTTCTGAATAACTTCAAATTATGGGTTGAAGAGGGATACCCCACGGAAAGCGGAGAATTCTGGGATGTCGATACTTGCGCATACCCGATACCCGATTTCGAAGGAGAGCAGGTTGCTGAATTTGAAGAGGTGGTTGAGGTTGCTAAGGACCATAATAAGGAGGGTGCGGAAGGCGTACAAATTCTGGATGCTAGATCTAAGGGCAGATGGAAAGGTACAGATCCGGAACCAAGACCGGGCCTTGAATCAGGACATATGCCCGGGAGTATTTCTGTACCACTTTCCGAGATTCTAGATCCAGTCACGAAGACTATTCTACCAGGCGATCAGCTTCGAAAAGTGTTTGAAGGCAAGGGCATTGATCCAAACAAACCCATTATCAATTCTTGCGGGACCGGAGTCACAGCTGCTGTACTTGACGCAGCATTAAGTGAAGCTAGTTTTGGGGACGAGAAGAAAAGGAAACTGTATGATGGAAGTTGGACGTGAGCATAATGTTCCCGTCTTGCTTGTCTATGCTAACAGAACGTAGGGAGTGGGCACAAAGGGTCAAACCATCGGACGGACTGATAGTAAAGGAGAAATAGGAAGCTTGGTGTTTATCATTGCATTTAAAGCGTTTACATGTTGCGGATACCCCGGCTCTCACCTCCGGAATTACTTTGTACATCATATACTGGGATTGTTCGAATACATGCAGCGTCTTACGTGCTCAGTCTTTTTGCATCCAGTGAACTCTTCGGACTGCAGCAAAGGACCAATTGAGAAGTACCAATAAACCATCCTGGAATCGTGTTCGGTATCCCAAGACCACAACAGCAAGCCAGGTATATTGGAAATGACGATGTTCCGTGGAGAAGACTGCTTTGAAGTCGTTGGCTCAACCTACCATTCCAACGACCTCTCCTCGCCAACAGCCATTGTAATTCTGTCGCACAAGATACGTTCGACCGTTGAGACGCTTGACTACGAGTACTTCATCTGGGTCTAACCACCAGTGAACGTGCCTCGGTCCGGATTCGTCTCCCTCCAGCCATGAGTTCCTAGAGAACATCCTTCGTGATATTACAATTGGGCCTTGAGTCTTGTCACTTGTCTCTCAAGGAGGTGTTTACCTCCAGTCGGTGTTAATACCTAATTCATTTCGTCTTTCCATTTTGCAATCCCTCTCCATACGATGTCTACCATGTAGCGTCGTGGAGATCAGAGCAAGAATCTCAATTGTTTATCGAATCCGCCCAATAACAGGACTATCGTGGTAATTTCCGTTTTCTTGATCGGTTTTCGGCCATTCGACAGCTCTCGTGGCAAACTGGGACCTTTTAATCACCGTCGTAGTTTGCTCCAGGTCAATACGTCGCCTTTCGTCTGCGTTTTCCCGTTTATGGTAAGCCTATGGCCAAAATTTGGACCACCACTTTGAACATGAAGAAATGTGATTGTGCATCACTGATTTTTTAAACCCCAATTCAAGGTTCTTGGCTGCAGCTGACAGCTCGGCAACTCGGGAGAGCTACTGTGACATTTCTGCACCTCTGGACAGCACCATATACTTCGTAATTCCAACCGTGTTGCAGTCATCAATACAGCGCTCTTGTACCACCTTCCGAATGCATGTCGTCTATTATCTCTTGGATATTTTCCATTGTTACTGTGCTTAAAGAGTAATAAAGATGGGGCTCTTCTTCTGGCCCGGGGGCATCTAGTGAGATAACCTGGGCACTCCTTTGTGCGGAGCAAGAGCGCAATCGGCTTCTATCCGATTTGCTCTCCTTGGAACATGCTTCCAACATAAGTGGCTCGAAATACAGCTCATAGTCGTAATTCCTAAGAAAAGCGTAAGTACCCTGCGGCCATCAAATAACCCCTAGTATTTATCAAACCACCTAACCTTACTGGCTAGAGCCCTGGAAAGCCCTATTAAATAAGCTGTAAAATCCGTAACATATGCTTACACGAGCCCCGATTATATCTCGGAGACGGGTGGATTTTCTTATGAACCCCCATAATCCACATCTTCCGTGGCAGGAGATGAAGCAGCAGCCCTCGAAACGCTCTATCGTACTCGGTACAAGATGTGGTTTTGTAGGACGGCGGTCCGGAGTATAGGTAATGGAACGCAACTGCTGGTGTGGGTGGTATTTCCCGCTCGAAAAGCAATACTTCGAAGTATGTCTTATGAGAACCAGAGGCACAATACCTTCCCAAGAGGTACTTGTGACATCCTCGCATCGGGGAACCGTACTGGCCGACCCGCATGCGTTCTCACGTCCTGCGCACACCAATGAGTAGTGACTACTCGGCACTCATGATCCATGGACTTCTTCAGTACGTACTGTTTGAGGGCGCGGGCGACAATACTCCCCATACGGGCGCTCATCGGACTTGCTTTTGCATATTCTTCGTACAGGGTAGAAACGCGCACACGAATTATGTTCTCAATTTCGATCCTCCTCGGCCAACATTTCCTCAATCGCCCATCGATTGCGGATACCAATATGGGAGTTATGCAAGTCAGGACCAACCACGGAGATCTTATTGCTTGCCTCTGATAAAATACTTCGTAATGCGGGCATGCCCGGTGCATCTCCCGGAAAGGAATTTGATTTTAGCCACGAGGCGCGTGGGTCTTTGTCGTCTGCACCTACTTATGAGGTAGTATGAATACAAGCGATGTGGTGTCTTTTCCTCTCGATTCCCTTCCTTTGACGCCTAGCGCCTCATTTCCTCCATTTTAGTTGAACGACATCAAATGGCCACCCCTCAACAGCCGGCTGAGGCTACAGCCGCAAGCCCCGTAGCGGCTCCTGAAGTCACTACTCCATCGGCAGCTGCTGCATCCAGTCCAGAGGCGATTCCGAACACAGGTTTAGAGGCTGAGGTGCGTTCGCTGTTCTGAATAGAAACGTCGGTGCTGACATCTATCAAGGCTGACGATGTCGACTCTGCAATTGGTGATGTGAGCAATCATGGGACTAGTAGACTTCACTTTACTCATGACTTCCGGTTAGGACGAATCTATTGCTAGCTCGACAACCTCGATTGGGTCAAGTATTATGAAACATCGAGAGGAGAATGGTAGAACATATCATGCTTATAAAGATGGGAGTAAGAGTTCTTTAGCATATATACTCCTCACTTTTACTGACCAAGGACAGAATACCTCTATCCGAATGATGAGGTGAGCATAACATAAATATCTCCACGTGCTACGCTAATACATATAAGTTCGAAAACGATCGTTTAGGTGGGTCTCTTCGGTAGAGAGATAGCGGCATAACACTGATATGAACAGATCTCCAACATCACATTTACAGCTTGATGTACAAGGGTAAACTCCACGCTATCGAGTTCGAAAAAAGCAAGCAAGTCCACCGCGTCTTAGACGTTGGTACTGGAACTGGAATCTGGGCCATTGATTATGGTAAGTACCCATTCGATATACACACAACTGATTGTGGAGCTAAACGAGATAGGGGATGACCATCCCGAAGCCAGAGTAAGTAATCCGGATGACTCTACAAGTTTCGACACACCTGACACGATTTGATGTAGGTATTGGGCGTGGATCTTAGTCCTATCCAACCAGATTTGTAAGCCTTCCCTTCCTGTCAACTGTACCTAAATCTTACACCTCCAGCCTCCCACCGAACGTGTCTTTCGAAATTGACGATATCGAAGAACCATGGACATACTCACAAAAGTTCGACTTCATCCATGCGCGTATGATGACAGGTTCTCTCGTGAACTGGCCAAAATACTTTGCTCAAGCATTCGAGTAAGCATAACTCACCTACCGCTCCTACCAGGTCTGACACCGCATTAGGAACCTTACGCCAGGTGGTTATATTGAAAATTCCGACGTGTGCTTTCCGGTCCTTTCTGATGATGGGACTCTCCCGAAGGACAGCGCGCTGCAGAAATGGTCCGACCTCATTCTTATAGCGGCGGAGAAGATCGGTCGTCCTCTTGACAGTTCCAAGCACTATGTGAAGCTGATGCAGGAAGCTGGATTTGAGGATGTTCATGAGATTGTCAATATATGGCCTTGTGTAAGTCATCATAGCATCTAGGAGACGGTGCCCGGTCATCTTTTGTATGTAATTGAATACTTACTAACATGCTGATTCTTCGACAACAGAATAAATGGGCCAAAGATCCTGCATACAAGGAAATTGGTAGGCCCTTCCCACATGTTGCACTACTATTTTGATTGGTCACTAACTTCTGTTCAGGGATGTGGAACAACGAGAACTTAGCGGGAGGACTCCAAGGTCTATCAATCGGCCTTTTCACGAGGGTGCTCGAGTGGAGTGTAGAAGAAATGGAAGTCTTCCTGATCGATGTCAGAAAGGATTTGAAAAATCCCAAGATCCATAGTTATATTCCCATGTAGGTCCTCCCCTAATCCAAGCGAATGGCATGGTGTGATACTCCATCGCTGACGTCGGATAGACGAACCATCAACGGGCGGAAACCCAAATAGAGACTCCACAGTATTTGATGCTTGACGGTTCGGCGTCGAGGAGTATGGGCTGTTGATTAGCGAATGAGTCGGCGCATGGCTGCAGGAGTCGCGGAAATGCACAGAAGGGATAAGAAATGAAATTCGTTGCACTTTTCCTTTTGACAGACGAGAAGTATGAAGCTACGGCATAGCAATTTACGAAACATGCCATGAATGCCCCGAATAGATGAAGTATAGCAGCGTGAGTTTGCTCAATCAATAGAGCTCATCGTTGCCTCGTTCCTAGAACCTTCATTTGCTTCTCGACGTTTTCCCATCCCGTTTTCAAATCTGGTAAAACTGTGTTTGCGTGTATCTCACTCGTGTCACAGCGCCTGATACCTAGGACCAACGACACACAGTCTTTGTTTCCCCCTCTCATATTTTGCTTCATTGACACGTATCAGTATACCCTTGAAGCTTTCAGCTAAACCATGCCCTACTGGGTAAGGCTGATCATAACTTTCATTCCATGGTTTTGATCTTTGATGGCGAACCCCTGGCAATGCAGGAACTCTCCATCACTCGCTTAATATGGGATAGGCCGTTTCATCTAAGGACTACAGCCTCTAGTCTCATAAGAAATATCGTCTTCAGCGCGCCCAGAATAGCGCAGTACTTATCCTGAGCCTCAACCTTTCCTTTTGATAAGCTTGATTCATCTCTTCAAAGATGTGGACTTCCAGTTGCACGCGTGTGGTTGAGGGCGCATTGTACAGTACTGTACAGGATATGAACAAGGTCTCGCATCAATACTCTACTTTAAATGGATCAATGAGTACACAGATTTCATCACGCAAATAATTCAAAGTTTCGTCAAAAATTGTAGGTCGTGAATTCTGAGACCATTCTGATCTTGGTATCTAATGCGTTGATGCAACGCCCATAACGCCCTTGTATGTGATATACAGTTATGTAGTCCCGTCAACTACAACGAAGGATGACCAATGTACAACCTTGCGGTGCAAAATGCCGCTTAGTGAATCTCCCATCCCTAATCTCTCGTCGTGAAAAACAAGGTCCAGTGATCTAAAGATTAATGATGTCGATTTCAGAGAAATCGGGCGGATTCTTTCCATATACAACCCTGAATTTACCATCCAACGATGCACCGACGTTGCTGATCCAGATATTCTTTCCAGCAAGCTCCCTGGTGCGCCTGATTTCGTCATCCGAGACTCCAATATCGTCTCTGGGAACCCAAACAGTAGGTCTTCGGGCTCGGAGAGCTTCATGCATAAATGCACGTCGGATGAGAACATTTCTTTCATCTGCATCCAAATCCTCAATTTCATCGTGGATGTCACCATACAGAGCATCCGCAATCTTCTGTTGCGCTTCGCTATCCTTGTTACGACGTCGCCTCCTCATTTGGATATCCTTCTCATTACTGAATGTCTCGTTGAATTTGCGGCCAGACTTTTTAGCCCAAGCACCAGCTCCCTGGGCAATGTTGATTGGATTGAATCGGACTCCTCCCTTGTTTGTGTTGCTAGTGGTTTTATTCATATTCGACATCTCAATATCCTCTGGTTGGGCGTCACCAGCTTCTATGTCGTCATCTAGAAGACGTCCGAGGCGGCGGGCTTGTTCGCGCTCAAAGACACGATCACGAATCTCAGCCTCGTCCTCGAAGGTTATCGGGAGATGTCGGAAGAGAGGACCAAAAGACTGGTTCAACAAGTACTGATACAAGACGGTCAGGAAGATGGCTACGATCATAATGATTGCTTGCGGTGTGCAAACAACGCGGCCATTTTCATCGCGGACCAGGAAGAACAAGCCAACCATGCAGACTTCCATCATATAAAGCCCAGTGAAAGTTTGGTTGATAGCACGAGGATACAACAACCCGCCAGTGTCTAGCTTGAAACGAATCACGTACACCATATTGTATCGATGCGCCACATACAATAATCCAAAAGTGATGATAGCGAAGACTATGATTAGAGGCGCGACGACGCTATAGATGATCGCAATGCAGGCGAAGTTTGTGTAGACTGGAAAGAATGTTCCCCAATTGATAGTGTTGAGAGTCGTGTTGCGAGTCCACTTTTGCCTGGCCGTGTTGTCTAAGAATTTGGGAAGAAGAAACCATGCGATCAGAGTACCGATTTGTAGAAGCGTTCCGGAAGCAGTCGATAGAGCTTGTAGAATCATGTAAGAGAAGAAGTAGTTCGCAGCTTTCGGTAATTGGGTTGCCAATGTTTGTGGTATCGAAGTAATGTCCTTTGCAGACGAGAGAGCAGCGGTAATTCCACCCGAAATAGAGACGACCAAGAATACTTGAACGAAAAGAAAGGCGAAGTAGTAATTTTGAACAATACCTTGCTTCTCTGAACCTGTTTGAGCGCCTTGAAGAAAAGCGAGCATACTCATAATGATTGGTACGACAGCTAGGAGAATTGCCAGGACGATCGCTGGCAATACACCTGCAACTCCTTTCAACACATTTGGTGGAATAGCGTTAAGCCACGACAGCCATGAGTACTTGTCTGCCAGTGATGATAGTTGTGACAAAGTAGCGGTCCAGGCGACGGGGAAAGCCCATAGTATAACCATTCCCGTGACGACGGTTGTCATGATAGCGGTTCTGGCCCATCCCTCCCACCATTTAATTGACATGTTGTCCCAAATTACATCGTTTGGTGAGATTTCTACTGTTCTGGGCGCCATATGCTTAGGAACATGGTGGCTTACCGACTGACATGCCATGTGAGCAGCGGCCTGATGATTGAATTGAATGAATGCCGAGCTCATTAACGGAAATCTCTCTGGTTCTTTTTGGTCCATTTCGATTTCTAGGTTCAAACGGGCCAACTCGGTGCGACACCAATATATAGTATCGACTTTCTTGTTGAGGCCAGGAATTCCCGGAAGGAAACTAGGAGTCCAGCTGAATCTAGCAAGTCTGTGGGTTGGCCGATCCTTTTCTTTGAGATATCGTTTCCACACCGCTGGGGTTTCGTTCTCGTTATAATCTTCATTGTGAGCGACTGGATACTCGATCTCTTCTGTCTGATCATCATTGAGGAAAGAGAAGATTGATTTGAACTTTGGGAAGAAGCCAGTCTTCACCTTTACCGATTTCTGATCTATCGATCTCGATCCATTTGCCACAGACTTCTTTCCATCAACCTGCGTCAGAGGGAACTCGTCACCTTCTTCGTAACCGGTGGGAATGGGAGATGCGAAACCACCAGCTGGTGCTTTCCATAAATGCCACCAGCTAGGGGGTTTTTGGCCATCATTCGCGCCATCGGCCTCGAATCCATAGTTATGTCTGCGAGTCGAATTTCCCGGTAGGTTCATACCCCCTGTTGCGATCCGTCTCGGACTCTGTGAAGATGCCGTTGATTGCCTCTTCTCCTCGGAGTCGTCCACACCTGCACCGTATGGACGAACTTCCACTTCTTCCCTGTATCGTCCATATCTATCGTAACGGTCATCGTCTGGGAGGGACTGAGAGTCGTCTTCAACAAATCCATTCGTTGTTTCAACGGTGTCGGCCGTGTTGTCGACGATGTTGCGAGTTCCTCCCACAACGGTATCGCCAGCAACGCCGAAACCTCTTCCAACAGCACCAATGCCCTGACCAACGGCCGCCAATCCATCGCCAAGTACTGGGACCTTGAAAATACCCTTACGATGCGGGCCAGCGTGAACATGATCGTCGTGCCTGTTTCGATCCTCCTCCTCATCCAAAACATCATCTACCGTCTGAGGAACCTGGTGAGGATCACCAGCGCTAACACCACCACTGTGGGCTAACCTTTCACCCTCTTCATTTTCTCGTTTCAACTTCGCTGCTCTTTCCTGCTTGGTCGCCGTTTTCGTTTTGGCCCTTTTCGCGGCTTCCTTTTCCTCTTTGTCCAATTTCTTCCTCTGCGCTTTCTTCGCTGAACGTATAAGCTCTGTTTCAGCACCTTCTAACTGCGAGTATATGCGGTCCCTTAAACGAACTTTCTCGAGGAGCTTGTCGAAGTTGCGATTGATCCAAACATTGCGAATCCCCCCTGGAAATACATCGTAGAGCCCTCGAAGAGCTTCGTCGCTAAGCCACTTTCTGGGTATCGAGCTCACAAGCACAGTCGTAGCTGATGCTCTAAGCCTGTGTTCCGCAGAGGTCAAATAATCCTGCCGAATTCTAATGTAGACTCGCAATTCGTTGAAGAAAACGCCGCAGACCCATACTATGACTAGTATTGCAAGCAAAAGATGCGCCCAGTATCGGTTTGTGTGAGTTGGACGTACATTACCCCAAGCCAGCATATCCAGTCCAGAGACGTTTGCATGAGCTGAGCTTGTGTCGTTGCCCCACTCCAGCGCATATGCGTCGCCTCTGCCTCCGAGAAGATTGAGTGGAAGGAGAATCGGGAGCAGAATGACTGCTAGAGGCACAAATATGAATAAAAGCGTCTGCAAGTATCGAAGGAAAAAGTAGGCATCGAGACCGCATTTTCGTATAACCTCACGGTCTCGAAATCGAAATATGGCGAAAAGCCAGCCCCAGGGACTTCGAGGAGGGGCTTCCGTACGCTCTTTCTCTGGCACTAAATATGTTTTGGGTTTACTAGCAGAAGTGAGGTCAGCAACAGGTCTTTTGTGACAACTCGAGAGAAAATGTCCTCTTGGTGAGAGGCCCGCCAAGGTAGCTACTTACAAGATACGTGCAATCTTGTTTCTGACCAAGATAAAAAGTAGCATCTGTATGCCAAAAATGACCAACGACGAGACCAAGGCCGTTGCAAATGTTAACAAACTGATACCTTGGTCCACCTGACCTGTACCAGCGCCACCTTGTATAGTCGCGGTTGGGGTGGCCGATGTGCTGGTCGTCGACGACGCAGCGGTGGTCGTAGGACTGGTCGACATTGTATCTTGTGTTGTTGGTGTCGATGGTAGAATTTAAGGAAAAAGGCCCAGCAGCTCAAATTATGATCGTTGGCGCCAGCGCAGCCCGCATGGAGCAATCGTTATGTAGGAGCTCCAAACGTGTAGATATTAGTGTTATGACTGTCGTGGAGATCGTGAAGGCCGTAAAGTGTCCTAGTTTGTGAGGACCTACACATGTATGAGGTAAAGTCGCAGAAGTTATTCACAAGACCGTGGATGGTAACGCAAGAGTAAGGAGTGGCAATAAAGTATGGTGCTACTGTCGTAGTACGAGAACGGCCGTGGTTGATTGCGCAGGCCCAGCCCACGTCGTGTTGGT
Organism: Chaetoscypha palmicola; assembly: GCA_003988945.1. NCBI lineage: Eukaryota > Fungi > Ascomycota > Leotiomycetes > Helotiales > Helotiaceae > Chaetoscypha > Chaetoscypha palmicola. The sequence continues at coordinate 11,206 of QYAH01000346.1, read as the reverse complement.
GTTGATCGTCTAAGTATTCCGGTTTGGTGGACAGCGGATCTTGATTTGTTGGAAGTTTCGACCATCCAAATCTAATGGTTCCAAGTTTCCCTGCCGTCTTAAAGTCGGCTTGAAGTCAAGGAGCGGAGCCCTGCTCTTTGTGGGTTAGCAGGTTAGCAAGGCAAGGAAGTGGACATGTGTGAGCCAGGATTCATCGTGGATAACGAGATGACATCAACACACAGTATTGGCTGGGACTACAGCCGATGATTGGCCACGGTCCCACGCCTCCCCCACTTTGTGTTTCGCACAATGTCCAGCCGAGCTTGGTGTGGCGCTTAGCGGGAACGCCGCGCTTAAAGGGACGACGCGTCAAGCTTAAAGGGGCGACACGCCTTCCTATTCGATGTCGTAGTTTCTTTCACCACCAACCAAGAATTGGAACCGCCTCTAGACCGCTGCTCTTGAAACTTCTCAGTCAATGAGCCTTTGTGCTATTTATACTCTTTTGTTAAGCTTAATGGGTTTGTCTGATACAATGCCGCGCGCTTCTTTTCCTTTTCGACAGAGCTTCTACTTCTTCGAGCCTCACAAAGGCTATCTTTGAACCTCTCATTAACAAAGTAGAATTACAGCGTATTCTAAGTGAAGAGTTAACGAATCGGAGTAGGGGTCCCCGTTGCTAGGATCTGGTCGTTGTTGAATATGCTCCGCTAGGGGTTCCTCGTGCATTTTTTGCGAAGACTTAACCCGTACTTGAAAAGTTGACGCATATCTACTACTAGACAGTGTCTTCTGCTGTACTCTCACGATCGAGACAATAAAGTCCTGGTTGCTACATTCGATTGAATATTGTATCAATTCTGCTGGGCATGTGTGGAGTTGGCGAAGTGTCAAAAGCTAATCAGCGTTGTTCAAAGACAGATCATTACGCCACGGCCTAAGGTACACGGGGTGAGCCTTACATGATTTACTTAAATTGATTCAGGTGTGTATCTGAAGCCAAGCCAAGTGACCTATTGGTCTTAGATTGGAACCAACATGAGCTACTGATTATACTGCTGCGGATGTCACACAAGTGAGATATGGCGTGTTGCAATTGATCTTCAGCTCCAGGCATGCTACTCTATAACCGTATGGATGCGAATTACCGAGTACTTTATTACACGCCTCTTGTGTCTTTTCCTGTCTAGACGGCCTTGATATACCTGGACGTCCCAAGCAAAGCATACTTATCGTTGTAGCATGCATGGCTCCTCTAAAGTCTTGTCATGTTCAGAAATGGAGTCTACAATTGAAACTACTAACTCCTTTTCCTTTTAGGTTCTAGGTTGGAGAACCTGCTTGTATTGTTACGAGTAGTTGCTTACTAATGCAATCCTTCTTTAAATCAACTGAGAGCTATATATTTGTATCGATCATATCTCTTACTCTGTAGAACCACTATTTTTTCAAGCGTAAAAGTTGGCTATGTACCCATGATAGTACCCATAATAGTACCCACACACACTGTTTCAAGAGCGTCAAAGCTCTAACTGGTGGTTCTACAGAGTAAGAGATAGGTTACCAATTTGCACCTTGCCTTCACATCAGTCAAAACGCGTCAAATGGGATTCTTGACTTCAACTTCTGTTGATTCTGCTGAACGTGCTTTCGGCCATCTTGACGTGATATTCGTCCGCGCTATTCATGTCCAAGTATGCACCTCCAGCCATTTTGTTTTGGAGGGGCTCAGACAAGGATCGCTAAATACTATTATTACCAGTAAAGTGGTCTACGCATCATTAACCCGCAATAAATACAAGCAGCTAGCCCACGCTCTTGATGATAGTGAAGTCACATTAGTTTGCTAAGTTGAAGCGGGTGCTGATACTGGATAGACACATCATCTAGAGAACTATTCATTATAATCCCTCTTTCGCTCTGGCACAAGAAGCCATGAGGGTGATGTCCCAAAATAATTGTGGGTTGAGGTGATACTCGTACCATGTCTTTGCTCGCAGGACGGTGGAGGGCAGCCGTCGAGGAACGAGAGATATATAGTCTTTTAGTGACTTATATGTCCTTTAAGTGACATGAGGGAGGCGATATAATCGGACGGCGCACGAGTAGTGCGCTTGCCAGAACTCTTTATCTAGAACACGAGTCCCAGATACACAAGCAGATTCCACTTGTATTATTACTATACCATCTTCGACTACCATATCTCCTCAGTCCAGATGCGCACACACGGACTATGGTCCATACGATCCCGAATAGGGAAAGAGATTCAGAATTGGCACAAAGATAATGGTTGGGTCGTTATACATGAACCATTACTGATTATGGAGCAGCTTTCTTCCACACCTCCAATCTCTCAGCACTAAAGCCTCTCCATCCGTTCCCCTCAAACTTCGAGCCCTCTTTCCCAAGCTTCGCATCAAATGTCTTCCCCTCCTTGCTAAGCTTTTCCAGCATATCTCCAGCATACAAGAACCACATCTTAGCAGCCTCAATATTCGCTTCCAGCACATGCTCCTTCTCCTCAAACGCAAAACGCATTGTCCAGAGCCCGTACAGCGAGAAATCGAAAGCCTTGACCGAGGAGGATATAGCAGTGAGACGTGCGACGAAGGAGTTCACGTTACACCACTCGGCTGTTGTGAACTCATCTGATGAGCCAGACCCGGGCGCTTGGATCATAGTCAGCGGGAGCACAATGTTTGATATCTTGACACATACATCTATTCCATTCTTCCCTCGCTTCCACGCCCAATAGTGGCATATCTCCCCATAGTTTCATCTTGCTTCCCCATATCTCGACCTCGCTTGCATCTTCAGAGTCGGCGATTTTCTGTTTCTGGAGCGCTTGTACGATTTCGATCAATGGCGATTGAGATTCGTGTGACGTTTCCGCCGCTACCTCAAAGATGCTCTTCCACGCCTTACTTAAGGGTCCCTCGAGATCTGGATTGCGGCCTCCCGCAACGAAGGCTTGACGTGTGGGTTCCGTGAAGGCTATTGCAGCAGAGGTAGGATCCGTCTTCGAGGCAAAAGAAGCCTTCAGCGAGTCGTACTCCGGGAAGCGTTCGTCGTCTGACATCTTTCCGATATTGTTCGATGTTCGAATCGCAACAAACGGCCGTCTCGAATTCCAGCTACAACTAACATAGCGCAATGTCCTTCGGCGGCCCAAATTCCAACTAAAACTAAAACATGTCGTTTCTCTGACCAACATCACCCTCCATCAACACGCGGCGTCCACCGAAAAGCCACCAGGAACATGCCGGCAATGCACATCCAAAGCATACCTTTATCTGCCTCTCCTCGAGTGCCGTCGGCATGTGGGGTAATCGAAGATGGTTGTTGGATATTCGCGACTGCCTTTTCGGTCCAAGCGTCAAAGGGATCACCCACGCCAAGGATAAACGACGACCCTCAAGCATCCTCGACAATGGCTGTCCGCCAACTACAGTGGCACGTCGGGGATGCCAATGTTGAGATTCGATGCGCCTTCCTTTTTGAGGAGAGGGAAGATCTGAAACTCAATTGTGTGAAGACTACGACCGGTATAGATGGTTATCGTATTAGCCTTGAGTGTCTTGCGTGAAAGTACCTGCAGATCAACGGCATTCATTCCAGAAATGTGCTGCACAACCCGTAGCCTCAAGTAAACTTCGGAGGAAGTTCGTAGAGAGGAGCAAATTGAAGAGTATATCAAGGCTTCCCTCATCCGTCGAGATGGAAAGTCTCGGTGTAGGTCGTCAGTCTCTTACTTCGCTTCCCTCCCTCCTCACTCCACAGTACCTCTAGCGAGCCACCCCCTATTCCTTGACCATCAACCTCAAAATGCTCACTTTAACCCCCCTCCTCTCTCTCCTCCTCCTTGCCTCAAATGCAGCCGTATCCGCGATTCCCGTCCTAGAAGCCAGAGCAGCCACAACGTGCGGCTCTGTTTCCTACACCGCAACACAAGTAAACCAAGCCGCGCAGAAAGCATGCTCCTATTACAAAGCCGGTACTACAGCAAACAGCTATCCTCACACTTACAACAACTACGAGGGTTTCAGCTTCTCCGTTTCTGGCCCATATCAAGAGTTCCCACTCTTGGCTAGTCATGCTGTTTACACTGGCGGTAAGTGATTTCTCCTTTAGATGCGTGCAGAGTAAATGTGGTTGAGTGAGTTTGAATTAATGAGTATTTAGGATCTCCTGGAGCTGACCGTGTCGTGATCAACACGTCTTGCAAGCTTGCTGGCGCGATCACACATACAGGGGCGAGTGGGAACAACTTTGTTGGGTGTTCCGGAACCAACTAGGTTAACAGCTATGAATCAATAAAAATGGAAAATGGTGTTTTGGACGTTCGGTGTCTATCAAATGTTTTTGTTGAGAAACAGCATTGATACCACAGATTTCGTCCATTGAAGTTTGTGCAGCATAACCAGCTCTTTCCTATTCCAAGGGAATCGGAATATCAAATGCAAACAAGTTCATCAAGCCATGAAAATGTTCAGATACCAGAGAATTGATGCCAAGACCTAGCCGTCAAGTGCAAAGCACCTATCAACACTATCTTCTCTGTTTCCCCACCAATGCGGCATAGTGATGATCTTGCCAGCACCAAAGAACAAGAAAATCAATAGCATATTCAAGTTGAATCCCGCGTCAAAAGCAGCAGCAAGGATATAGTTATACCTCGCCCATAGCTCGTATTTGTACCTGTAAGCCCAATACATGACCACAAATCCACCGATGATACTGGAAGTATATCCAGTACTGATATTGCCGTAGAAGTTGGACAAGCCACTAAAGAAAATGGTCGTATTAAAAAGGTGGAATTTGGCGCGAGGGAAACGTCGGTGTAAGAGAAACATAATTGGCGGACAAATCGCCCCGACTAGAAAACCGTATGGCAGGGGCTTATACATGGGGAGCTGGAAGAGTCTTCGCGGACCCTATAGGAGGACGACTTAGCATAGGACGATAAAAAGCATGTCAGATGATTGACTTACAACCAGAACATATTGGATACTTGTAGTAAATGTCGACGCTAGCCGCTGGCCGGTCCATTGATGTGTAGGATCCTCGGCGTCGCCTCGTAAATATTCTGCTTTGTTACTTATAACCCAGCGTATAACACCGTAATTGACGGGAACTCCGATGAAACACCCGAACACTTGGGAGAAGAATACAGCACGCGGTGGTATATGCATGTAATGTCCAATCTTCTGATCCTGGAGCATAAGCTGGGCACGGTACCAAGCATCTCCGGCGATTGAAGAATATATGGTTGCACCAGTAGGATTCTTGTGGCCATCAACTGAGTTAACCATAACCCCATATATCAATTCATTGAAGGTGCCAATTGGTAGTTGGAAGTTGGAGATAGCGTAGAGCCAGCCAAGCGGTATGACCACTATGACACCTGTGAGTATTGCGATGAAATATGTCCACAACGGAATATAGAGATTCCCAGTGGCAAGAATTGTCATAATGACAACAAAAGTGACGAGGAAAAGAATCAGTGACCACCACCACGGGACTTCTTTATACGATCGTTGTATGATATTGAGTTGGTCTCCATATTGGTGATTGATTGTCTCTCCTTTGACAGAACTCTTCCGTCGAGCATTTAATTTGGTGATCGTGCCCTTGATCTGGGTGAAGCCGAAGAAACAGATCCAGCTGATACCAGAAGCATACGAAGCGTAATCGAAGAACATCCCCCAGAGCTGCTGAGTACCAACGTACAACGGACCGAATTCTTTGTAAGCTGTTTCATTGAAGGCTGCTTGGGAAGTGATGAGTTTTGAGATAGGATAATTTCCCCCATCCTCTGGTTGAGGTTAGTAGACACTTTGCTGGCCCCGAAGGAATTTTAAATACCTGTGAACACCCGATTGGACATCAAATGCAATTTCCAACCACCAAGATTGCCCCATTTTGCCCACGGTATTAGCACCCAGCAGTTCACCACAAATGCGAGCCATATAATTACCTGCGTCCACCACGGTGTAACAAACAAACTATTGCTGTTGCTCAAGTTGCTGAGACTAGACCAGTCAAGTGACAGGTTCAGAAAGCCCATTCCTCCAAACCCAGCGCCCATGAAGTTTGCAACGGAGTTGCGAGGCGCCACCCAACAAAGGAATGCTAGTGAGCCGAGCATAGGGAAGACAAATTCCGGAAGGAATTGCCAAAGTGTGATACCAAATAGGACACCGAAAAAGACTCTCATCTGCTTTCTAGAGACGTGCGAAGGTGTTTCTCTTTCCTTTCTCTGGGTCTCGAAGAGGTTGGCTTGGCATAAACTAAGCAATCAGTCTAATTATCTTATGCTGAGAATACTAATGGCTAACTTACGCTTGGAACCTGGAGAACCGATACAAGTTAGTAAGGGAACTTAGATTGATGGTGTCACGGGACTGCTTACCATGGATACTGGGGATCATAGAGCAGAAATTGGCGACCAATCGCTGCGAAGGAGTAACCAGTATATACCACTGACCACATGAAGAAGATTGCAATTGCTGGGTGAATAGTCGTCTCGAAGAAGAGTTCTGCGATTGAAATAGGCGCATAAGCAAGATTATATGTAGCACCTGACGCGGCTGAGATGGTAACAAGAACATGCTCCTTCGTACTCCATGGTCCCGGGTTCAGATTGAAGGTAAAATGACTTGCAGGAAATCGAAGCGTCTTGGAAGGCAGGATCTTCGCCAGCCATATGCCGACATAGTTCGAGGCGATCTGGACGAAGAAGACTGAGTATGGAGCATAAGTTGTCCGAAATGAACTCAATTGAGATAGAAAAGCGCCGGGTAAGACGAACAACAAAGTTAGAATAAAATAGCGGAAGGTGAGCGTGGGTGCTGTCGGATCATCTTGCAGACTGATTCCGCGTCTTACATGGAATGGGATATCTCGGAGCACTGGATCGTCGTCGCCAAATGGCAGTGCTTCCGTACTGGTCTGTTGGATTGATGTGGTATGTTGAGCCTTCTCTGGATCACTGTAAGGTGGTGACACGTCAATGTCTAAAGGAGAAACATCATGGCCCTTCTCCTCTGGATGAGCTGTATCAATTGCATCAGAGCCATTGGGTGTGATCCCGGCCAAATCTGTAGGGGCGACATCGTCTTGAGGATCGACACCCCGCTTACGACGGTTGAACAAGCGCATACCTTTGATGTTTGAGCGTATAAATGTTTTGTGACGGGTTGATAGGGATGTGGTGTTTCTTGGTATTCTTGGTATCGACTGGGGCGTCTGGAGGATTATACATTGTGAGGTAGGCAGGTTTTGCCCAGTGGTCATCGCACCTTATCGGTGGGGGAAGGCGCGAGCCCAACCTTCCATTGTACTCGGTTCGATTTCGGTAGCACATCAATGCTGGCAATGCAGGACAATGCAGGACAATGAGGTGGAGTAACACTCTACACACATTTGCCGGCAGCTTTATCTACAACAGTGATCACCTGTTGGTCGATCCCGACATGATCGATTGGCGGTGTCGCTCCATATCGATATCGACTCCTATAGTACGGAGCATATGGAGCCAGAATCCAGATATGGCAACTCCAAAGACCGTTGAATCGTTGCGATAGAAATGCCCAGTGACGTGGTCAGCTGGCATGAGACCAGCTGGACCTCGGGAGTCTTTCCATTCCGTTTCTACGGATCCTCCACAGGGCTTGAAAATGATGTTTGTGAGAGGAGCAGGAGAACAAAAGGCAGGTGGGAGCTGGGCTCGCTTAAGTCTGCGAGTGGGGATTTTAGCCGATTGCCGAGTTCTTGGCAGGGGTTCGTTCAGGCTTTGCAATCTGAACCTTCAGGGAACTCAAAGCCTAAAGGTCACTAAATGCGATCTGCAACAAAATATTGGCCGAGACATCCCAGCATGCATCACGGGAGTGAAAGACAACAACAACAACAAAAACGTAAATAGACTGTTGATTGTTAAAGTCGAACAAAGCAAGGCTCTTCAACAACAAAAGTCCTTAAAGCAGAGAATCGTGAATCTGCAGGGACGACAATGCCGTTGTCTTCACAAAGCGGCCATCGGAACAATTATGGCTGATTGTTTTCCCCCTACCATTCCAAGTCTGTAAATCCTCGCTTGTCATCCGAACATTTCCTGAAAAACAAAATACCAGAAATCTGCCAAATCCACGAATCAACAATACAACTAAAGCAACAGATACGTCATGAAGATCGCATACGTCGCTCTTCTATCAACATTCGTCCCAGGTCTTATAGCTAAAGGAATACCCAAAATTGGAGACATATTTAAGGGTGGTGACATCCCAATTCCCAGTATCCCAGTTCCGAAGATTCCAGCTCCCACCAAGGATATTCCTAAGGATATCCCAGTTCCGAAGATTCCAGCTCCCACCAAGGATATCCCTAAGCCTACCATCGATGCAAGTAAAGCGCCTTCCGTTCCCGCGCCTACCGTCTCAGACATAAAACCATCTAGTCCTCCTACCAGTGGCGACATACTTAGCAAGACGGCACCTTCAAGTGGTCCTTCTACTAATGGCCCAAGTAGCGTTGAGACCAGGACTTCAGCATCACCTGACATAACTAGCAAGACGACATCGTCAAATGCTCCGACTAACACAGATACTAAGACAGATTCTAAGCCGACAACTACCACTGATGGTGACAAGAATCTACCCAGTCTCAGCACAAAACCATCAACCCTTCCAACAAGCACCTCAACCAAGGACAGCAGCTCACCTAAGGACAAAGACCTGCCCAAACTTCCAACTTCCCCCTCGTCGTCGAAGTCCACCAGCTCCCCCGATTCTAAGTCCAAGACACCTGACCTTCCCAAAAAGCCTAAGAAGAAACTTGGTGTTGCACCAGTGGCCGCGATCACATCAGTTTTGGCAGTCATCCTAGTCGTGGCTGCATTCTTCTTAGGTAGATGGCATGGAGCGAGATCACTGAAAGCCAAGGTTGCTGCATTAGAGGGCCTGTTGAGACAGCGGAAAAGCGTGGAAGAGGGTGTTCCGGGGTGGGTTGACACTGATCATTCCACTCCCGCTAAGAAGAGCATACTCCAAGGGTGGTGGAAGAGTGTTAAACGCGTTTTCACTCCATCCCCTTGGTGATGACAGGGTGATGCGTAGACCATGACCGAAATCAAACCCGAAAATAAACAAAATATCAAAGTATCAACTCCCAAAAACGTTTATAATTTGCAAACGATGTGCTCGTGTGATGTGCCTACCAAGTCTAGGGCGGCAAGTATCTCTGACCTGAACGCATTGCTCTAGGAATAGGTGTGCTCGCAATCTTGGAGACGAGTCTTGATTACACAAAACCATCGCATTGCGTTCTCGACGACGCAGGTACCACCGGGCAATACCAGACCCAGAATTGGATTGAATTCGTCGATGCATGAGTTCGTGGTCTGATGCGAATTGTTCAGGCTGATTTCCGAGTGGTCCACGAGATACGCAAAGAAAACAATATCAAGGCAAGGCTTGTGTTACCAGAACCGACTCCTAGGATTACTCAGAACATAAACGAAAGTCATTATTTCATCAAACCTTTATCTCTATCCTAGCTACGAATCAGTTTGGTTTCTGTTTCGTATGCGTTTGTGACCAGACGATTGTTCTGCTTTCATAATGCTTTTCAATACATTCAAAGTTTATATCGCCACTGCGGGGTTACTCATATTCGCAGTGGTGGTTGATGCTGCCCCCATGAGGATGAAGCAATACACTTCTACAGAGGCAATTGCGGCGCGGAAATATTTTTATGTCGGGGGAAATTATGTCGAATCACAAGGTGAACACATTTTCGCGGATCAGATGTACGTGGAGGAGCTGTCGCCGGCGACGCCACATCAGGCGTACCCTCTTGTTTTCATCCATGGTCAAGGGCAATCAGGGACAGTAGGTCACCAGGCTCCTGGCTTTGATATGGTCTGACTTTTCGAAAATAGAACTAGTTGAATAAGCCGGATGGCGGCTCTGGCTGGGCTTCGTACTACCTGAATCAAGGCTACAAGGTTTACATCATTGATCAAACTGAACGAGCTAGAAGTCCCTGGAATCCATCTGGCAACACAACCTTGAGAACCTACACTGCAGAGACCATCGAGAGATCATTTACTGCTCCGGAAAATTTCAGTGTGTGGCCGCAAGCAACACTACATACCCAATGGCCTGGTGTAAGTAATTCTTGCTATCATATTACCGCTCTAAAGGGAACATAGTCAGGCTTCATGGGCGACCCGATATTCGATTCATTCTACTCTTCCAATGTTGAATTTCAATCAAACACTGTTGTGCAACAAACGAAAATGCAACTAGCAGGCTCAGCACTTCTTCGCCGGATCGGTCCAGCAATACTTATTTCACATTCGCAAGGAGGTCTGATGCCATGGGTTATTGCAGATGTTGTACCTGAACTGGTGGAGGCAATCATCAGTATTGAACCTACAGGGCCTCCATTCACAGAGGTTGTACTTGCGACGAACAAAGCACGACCTTGGGGGTTGACAGATATTCCCCTGACATATTCTCCAGCACCTACGAATACCACAGCTCCACTCGAAACACAAATTGTTGCCAACAACAACACAAAGGCAGGTGATTGCATTCTACAAAATGCTCCTGGGCGTCAGCTAGTCAACTTCAAAAGTATTCCCGTATTGGTGGTGACGGCGGAGGCAAGCTATCACGCTGTTTACGATTGGTGTACATACCAATTCCTAAAGTAAGCTGGAGTTCGGACCGAGTGGCTTCATCTTGGAGATGCAGGAATCCATGGGAATGGCCACATGCTCTTCCTGGAGAAGAACTCTGATGAGATTGCTACGGTATTGGAAAGTTGGATTCAGAAGACGGTAATGCGACGTGCCTTATAAGACCAATTTGCACTCCTGGAACTTATTTTTCTGCTAATGACTTTTCTGCCATTTGTCTCTTCAGAAGTACGATATGGTCAAACACGTTCATCAGAGGGCTCTCGTCGTATTCTATGAATCAGGCACACATGGATCATTTATCCATGGATACTTAAGTACTTACTTAAATAAGTAATCATGAATCCATATCTAGTGTCATTATTTTGAAATCACATGACCAAGCTTACAATGTTGAGAATTGAGTATGTGTATGTGTAAGGATATCTTATTGATGATGAAGAGAGAAGCAACTACAGTACAGATTTGAGTGTAAGTCTCTGCACTGCGCACGGTCATGCAGGCTTAGTAAGCATTATT
>QYAH01000345.1:70853-83300 GCA_003988945.1 Chaetoscypha palmicola | reverse complement strand
ATTAACATTGCATGCGCAGGAGTCGCGAGATGGGAATAACCCCACCTCTCTTTTTCTCACTCTTTATATCGTCGAAAGTCTCGCGTGTGACAACTCTCGACTCTCTCGACTAATTATAAATCCCCATTCGCATCCGCATCCTGATTGTGTATGTGAGTGTGTGCGATCATGTCTATCTAGATAATTACTCAGCAAATACTCAATCCTGCCTGCCTGCCTGCCTACGCCAAGCTAGCAGGCAACGATGAAATTGAAGTGGGCGGCCGATATTTGGGATGGAGATGAAATGTGCGATGCGCTTCCTGTGAGGGGGTTATTAAGGCGGGGGTTATGTGTGTGTATTAGGGTTGGGGACTTGGAGGTTGTTGGTGTCTTGGTGAATCATTAGGTACGTACGTATGCTTTTTCGTACCTAGATATTATACATTGGTAAGTAAGTCTATTTCAGGCTCGACTTTTGGTCTGCGGGGGATCTAGGTGCTTTAAATCCTCGAGTTCGAAATAGGAACTGTGGAGAATATCTAGCTTCATGGAGCTATGTACAGTACTTGGCCTTTCGAAGTGGTCCAGGCCTGCATTCCTGATGTGCCAAGTACGTCTATAGGACACTACGAAAAGATGCTCCTTTGATCCGAATCTTCTTTCTTGATATATGAATCTTGCAGTGACGTGGGTGCAGGAGCCTGCGTTTGCGAGGAGGGGGTTGATGGCGAAGATCGCGAATGCCAGTATGATTTTGTTGGGGTAATTGAAGGAAACCATTTTGATTTGGTGATAGTGGTGTTCGAAGAATAGTGGGATAAATCTGAGCCAGCGATCTGGCAAAGAGCACCACGAGGAAATGCTCAACCTTCATATACCACCACCACTTAGTCCCGCATAAGATCGGCCCATGACCACACAATCGACTCGCGCAATCCAACTATTTCAAGATGCAAATGCTTCTAGAATTGGCATCAGGATTATTTGTAGGTGCAGCTGAAAAATCCTCATTCGGCTCCGCTGCACCCCGCCTCTTGGCTCAACTCTAAAGTCAGAACTTTACGAATCGGAAACTGTAAGTTACACAAGAAGAGATTTTGGAGATTGCCCCTGGGTGGTTTGTGGAGGTCGGGGGAATGAGTGCGGTTAAGCGAGATTCACAATGTTTGTTAAGGTCGAGGAGGAAATATTATTTACTGCTGTACCGGCAGGCTGCAGACACGAATTTGGCGTATCAGAGTATAGAGACCTCCTTGTGCTCTGTTCTGTGAATCTCTAACTGTTCATTGACATTTACCGTTCTTAGTAGTACAGCTGCCAGAACAATTCATCCATGCGCTTGCTCGGTACTTTCTAGAACCGACTAGAAGGACTTTCTTTGTTGAGCTCGAATACGTTTCGTGGTGATCTAGATGTGACAGAAAAGTCTTCAATATATGAACCCGGAGAAATAATGGCCTCTATACCTTCCAAGCAACACGCTTGCGTATCCTGGGCATCAAATTGCGGTGTCATAATTACTTCTAAGCGAGTACTCAGGGGCGCTGCTCTTGAAGTCGACTTTTATGAAACCATTCACAAAAGCTCGATCGAACAGCGCGGTAGCCACGATTTATAAGAAATAGACATATCTAAGCTGTGTTGATGGATGTGAATATTTGGGCGTTCATCCAGGAAGAGGGGTGAATATCGACAATGGAATTACCCAACAAGGTGGAAGTTGAACCTGGAGGTTCTAGATCGAATCGCAAAAGCATTCACTGTCTCTACGAAACTTCGCAGCTGGCGAGAACAGTCATATTAACGATACGCGTGAACTATGGTCGGAGGGTATTTGAAGGCTGGAAAGTTCCTACCTAGAACCACATCCTTTTCGAAATCAMAACAACGSGTCTAGACAGAAAGTCKACTAGTCGTACTGACGTCTTGACCACATCTCCACCATGCCTCCAGTCAACGAGACCACCCCAGCGAGGCCCAATCCTCGTAAGCGACAGGCTTCGCGACCACCTCCACTTTCAGCTCCATCGCCATCTCATAACGCCGTACAAAAGATTCAGGGTTTCACTCCCAWAACTACTGCTGAACGAGAAAAGGACGAAAAGGCACTCTTACACAAGTCYAACGGCTTCTCTCCCGTGAACGCTGCTCAAGGAAATAATGACGAAAAAGCTCTCACGAATGATAGCACGGTTGGTCATAAGCGTGCCAGGCACTTGAAAAAGAAAGACACTACTCTCAAACGCAAAACTCTTACACCTCCCGGATCTCCGACTTGGAGCTCGATACTTGGTCGTGTGCCACTTCAGTCAAAATCAATCAACATCAATGGCCAATCCAAAGTAGGGGTTCAGCGTCCATCCAAGCATATCAAGCTTTCTCAACCACCATCTTCGGGGACAGGTATTGCCCAGAGTCCTGACGACGAACGTTCCTTGGTAGTCGCAACTGATGTAAAACCTCTTGTTCTTACACCTCAAGCCTCCCAAAATGATTATTGGTCTTTTCAAAAGTTCGTCTCCGTCATGTGGCCACTCACTCGCTTCGGAAGCCCCCCTGAAAAAGACCTCAACAACTGGCGTACCTGGCTCCTCGAACTTGGCATTTATCGACTTCCATACTCTAGACAACCTTTACAGACACCTGCAAGAATCCAGGAGCAGGAGGCTGCATGGATGTATGAGCCGATCGACAAGCGACGAACTCTGGAAATGTACGGCCACATGTTCCATACAGGAGAAAATCAGCGACCTATCAGCATCCACAAGATACCCTTTCGACCTCATGCATCGAACGAAGTTGCCTGTTCCCGCTGGAAAGTCCTTGAGGATTGCTTCTTTCGGTACAAACTATCTGACACCGGKGTAGATCGRGTCCATGCCAGAAATGCAATGCTTCGAAGCATAAACTTTGGCGAGGGAGTCCGATACCACTTTCCATCAGACACAGATTACATCGAGATTGAAAGCGCTTTCGCGTCCAAACCAATCCTGGAACGTGTCACTATCAAAACGACCGCACGATACTTTGCAAGATACCAGGGCGGTAGTCAACTCACATGGTCTGGTTTTGCAAAGGCCTTCATCATCTACCCCCGAGCCGGATTTTCAAAGCTCGAGGAGTTCTTGGCAGCGCGAAACAAATGGCTCGATGCTTTGGACATGAACAGATGGCCATTCAACCACTATACCGATCGGTGGCCCGTCAATGAAGCGGCTGAAGTTGTATGGTATGAGATGAGCACCGTTGATMTCAGAGCTATTCACGAYCRTGCTCTTCATCTCAAGGTGCAGTATCTTGAATGGAGAAATAACTGCCAGGTTGGGGTTCCGTGTGTTGCTCCTTCTACTGTCATGCCTCACTTGTGGGCTTTGCGTTGTTCAGCTGCTGAACATGGACAATTCATCTCGGAGACCCGCAAGTATCTTAGTACTTACTATCGTCGGCATAATATGGCACTCGGGGTATAGTGTGCTGTGGATTGTCATCGCCGTCGCGGCTAGACTCTGGTCAAGGGATGTATCACGACGGGTCGAGGCATTTGGGTAATTGGAGTTTGTGCTGGTTGTGATTTCTTGGGCTTTGTTCCCGCAATGAGTATTTTCGAGTCGYAATTCTAGATGRCTTTGCTTGTTAGCTAGTCATACAAAATGAATCTGAAATGAAATCGTGCTTTCTAATTTCTATCAACGAGCAGTGATCCAGCATTTGACTAGAACTCAATACAGCAATAATTGAACGTAATTCTTTAGAACCAAGTTATATGATTGCAAAGGTCCCTGAGAGGGGTCTTGTTTTCCTGTCTTTATTCTGCCTACCCCTTGGGTCGCACGTTCTTATTACTCTGCTAATGCTGGGATAAACAGCCGTCTTGAACATTCTAGGTCGCTACTCCTTCTCGCACGATCAATACTGTTAGAACGTTCGTCAGGACACAACATACTCGACTCAGCATGATGCATAACAGCGTTGCTGGTTAATCTGGCTAATAAGCAGTAAGTAACCTATAACTGAAAAATAAACCCGAATTGTCGAGGCGCGATCGGGATAGACAACTCTGAAGTATTGGTCCAACATACTTTGATATCGCCTTTCGATGATCACCTAGACATGTCAAGATTTGAATGACTGTTCTTGCTCTAATCCCTAGTATCTTGAGAGGCAGATGATAGAATTAGAAAGAGGTGTTGTCCTCGGCTTACTTCTACCAGCAGGCTTCTCATCGCGTCATCCCTGAACCCCACTAACGACACCCGCAGTACGGAGTACAGCATGAAGGTCTCCATCTTTTCTGACAAGCTGACAGTCACAAGCAACCTTCCAAGAAATTGTCCTCCGATAAGGTGAAGATGACATATACCGCCGAATCTCACATCTGCGAGGTGTATTCATCATCACCTCGCAAAGATGTCTGCAGCACAATCGACGGCCCCTGAGACAGCGCACACGCCCAAGAACGAACCTCAATGGGAATACCACAACGGAACATTAGCGGCGGAGGGATCAGTCGAACTGAAAGATGAGGATATAATACTTGTGACTGGAGGAGACGGGACCGATTACACGATATACAGTCTTGTTCCGGTAAATGCGGGTACAAGCACAGAAAAGACGATTCCCCCATTCGAGCTGCGAACTACCAAGGCAGCACATCTGCCCGCTACCTTCTTGGCTCAACATGGACATGGAGCGCTGGCAGACCATTTACAGTCTACGCGAAAGGTGCAGGTTATCATCTCGACTGTTTCCGGGACTGGGCTGGCATCGGACTTCTTCGAGCATGTCCTACAACCCATCCTCGCGGCGGTCGACTCTCAATATGCAGTTCTTCGTACCATAGAYGCGAATACTGTTCGCGAGTACGCGAGATCAGAACTGYATAAATGTGTCAGCGAGGGCAAGAAGCAAACCGTGATCTTGTTGAGCGGGGACGGGGGTGTCGTGGACATGATAAATGGATTGCTGGAGACTGAGCCTCGATCGACGTACGAGTGATTGCTATTGTTCTTGAGGGATTGTACTAACGTGTTTGCAGAGCCTATATACCTCCTACTCTCGTCCAAATACCTCTGGGGACCGGCAATGCGCTCTTTCACTCCCTCCATAAGTCGTCCCCGTCCCCTTCGATCTATGTGCAAGCCCTCCGAACGCTTCTTCGCGGATCGCCCAAGCCTCTCCCGACATTCAAGGCCACATTCTCACCTGGTGCTAGACTTCTCACGAACGAGGCTCAGACAGCCACTCCTCTTCTAAATGATGCTTTGTATGGGGCAGTGGTCGCCAGCTATGGGCTGCACTCGACACTCGTGGCCGACTCTGACACGACCGAATATCGGAAACATGGGGATAAACGGTTTGGACTAGTCGCACAAGATCTGCTATTCCCAAGTGAAGGCCTTCCGCACGCATACATGGCCGAGGTTGCGGTGACGAAGGAAGGCGAGAAGATTCCTATCGGCAAACAGCACGGCTATGTTTTGGCCACATTAGTCTCGAACCTGGAGAAGACATTCACCATCTCTCCCGACACTAAGCCTCTTGATGGAGTGCTACGTGTAGTCAATTTCGGCCCTGTTAGTGGAAACGAAAGTATAGGCTATCAAGCGGTGGAGGGACTTGATATCAAGTTTCTGGAACCTGGCGAATCCTGGCAGTGGAGAAGGTGCTGCATTGACGGGTTGATAGTTGGGGTCGAGGAAGGTGGATGGATGAGTGTTCGAATGATGGACAAGGCACAGGCAGCTATAGAAGTGGTTAGTGGTGTTTAATCCAGACGGGTGGAGGGCGAGAAAGACAGGGGGGCTAAGTCCTTGAAAGACACTTCTGCCAGAATTTCGTACTCTTCATGCCACGTATCCCGGATGTATCAGAGGGATATGTATCTTGCTCGTTATTCTCTGACGCTCCATGCCACTCCATATTACATACGCTTGCTTAAACACCATGTCTAGTTCCTCATGCCTCGTCGCACAAGCAGTCGACAGCGCAAAAGTCAAATCATGAGAAGCTCTACAAGTGAACAAATGGTAGATACTGGATTGTAATATGACCGGTCGAAGAAGACCTTCGAAAGGCATTGAAAATGAGGCCTCAAGAAGATGAATTCTTGACCTATATTGTTTGGGACATACATGTCGATGAAATTTACATGTGAACTCCTAAACTGATTCACGCTCGCCAAGGGCTCTTATCCTTCTAGCTGTCTGCACTTCCGTACAACACCGAGCCTGCATTGGCAACTCCTTCAAAAACACACTTTGTGAGCATCGTGAAATCAAACATCCTGATCGCATTACAACTATGGCTGTGTAAGATTGACAGCGAGCATTTGTTCATCATTGCCGATCATCGAGACGTGGCCCAATTCTTATATCGTACTTGTACTCGTGGTACATGATGCTTCCAAGCGAACGAATGAGGGGGAAAGACCCACAACTATTCGAACGGCATCATAAGAACGTCTTGCTTTCTTATCAACTCATCTGTTCTTCAACAATTCCAGATTTGCTTCTTTGTCTACCCGTGCACTATCTTCGCATACTCATTTTGGAATCTACTTAGCACTTAAGTACCCTGCGAACTATCATCAAATTTCGCAAGATGGCCGAGCCTCAGCGAGCATGGTGGAAAGAATCTACGGTCTACCAAATCTACCCCGCATCCTACAAAGATTCCAACGGAGATGGAATCGGTGATATTCCTGGAATCATTTCCAAACTCGATTACATCAAAGCATTAGGCGTTGACATCGTCTGGCTATGTCCTGTCTACAAGTCGCCACAAGTGGATATGGGATACGATATCTCGAATTACAAGGAGATTCACGAACCGTACGGCACGGTTGCGGATGTAGATAAGCTTATCGAGGGATGTCATAGTCGAGGGATGAAGTTCTTGATGGATTTRGTCGTCAATCATACTTCGGATCAGGTATGATGAYTATACTTTGTAGGTTTTCTTATTTGCTGATGGCTTGATAGCACAAGTGGTTTCAGGAGGCAAAGAAGGGAAAAGACAATCCATATCGTGATTACTACATTTGGAAGAAGCCCAAGATTTTGGAGGATGGGAGCAAAGCGCCGCCAAATAATTGGGGCGCTATCTGGGGAGGTGAGTATGATCGGCTTGAGTGACAGCAGATGATCTAATTTTGAGCTTTAGGGAGTGCTTGGGAATATGACGAGGCGTCTGATGAGTATTATCTTCATATATTCGCACCAGAGCAGCCTGATCTGAACTGGGAGCACAAACCAGTCCGTGATGCTGTCCATGACATCATGAGGTTCTGGTTGGATAAGGGGGTTGACGGATTCAGGTACGTTCAAACTTCGCACCTGAGATCAAGACTCTGACCACGTGTAATAGAATGGATGTCATAAATTTCATCAGCAAGGTACCAGGTCTCCCAGATGCCCCGATTACTCGAAAAGATGAAGAGTTCCAGATGGGAGCTCAGTTCTATGCCTGCGGCCCGAGACTCCACGAGTGGCTTCAGGAACTTGGTAAGATCTTGAAAGAGTACGATGCATTCTCAGTCGGTGAGATGCCTTGCGTACATGATCCGAAGGAACTATTGAAAGTTGTGGGCTTTGATCGTGGAGAGTTGAATATGATTTTCCACTTCGAGATGTTAGTAGCTCTTAGTGTGGAAGCTATATCATTTTAAGCTAATGTCTTGTAGTGTCGATATGGATATGGGAGAGCGGGGAAAATTCTCACCAAAGAAATGGGACTTGCCGATTTTGAAGAACATCGTCAGCAGATGGCAGAGATTCATGATTGACAATGGCGGATGGAACGCACTCTACCTCGAGAACCACGACCAGAGCCGTTCCGTTTCTCGGTTCGGTTCGGATCTAGCTGAGTACCGAGTATTGAGTGCCAAGATGTTTGCCACTTTCCTTGCACTTCAGAGTGGAACCGTCTTTGTGTATCAAGGTCAGGAGCTTGGCATGATTAATATTCCTAAAGATCGAGATATTTCGATGTACAAAGATCTTGAGACTCTCAATCATTGGAATGAGTGAGTGCATGGGAAGATTCTGATGAAGAGCAAGACTGATTTCATCTTCTAGAATTATTGAGAGATACCCAGATAACAAAGATCTCCAAGCACTTACGCTGGATGAGATCCAGAAGAAATCACGAGATAATGCCAGAACTCCTATGCAGGTATGAATTCCACATTTCATCATCAATTCATTTTCTAACATCTAMATAGTGGACATCTGGTAAATATGCCGGTTTCTCCACCGCAGAACCGTGGCAGAAGGAGAATGAAAGCCATGTAGACATCAACGCCGAATCTCAAGTCGGAGTCAAAGGCAGCATATTCGAATACTGGGCCTCAATCCTCGGTC
Source organism: Chaetoscypha palmicola (assembly GCA_003988945.1). Taxonomy (NCBI): domain Eukaryota; kingdom Fungi; phylum Ascomycota; class Leotiomycetes; order Helotiales; family Helotiaceae; genus Chaetoscypha; species Chaetoscypha palmicola. The sequence goes on along the minus strand of QYAH01000345.1, from coordinate 74,958 downwards.
TTCGAAAGAGCCACAAAGACGTTTTCATCTACGGAGACTTCCGCCTCATCGAAGACGGCCACGAAGATGTCTTTGCTTACAAACGCATCTTCAAGTCCGAGAGCGTTCTAGTCGTTGCCAATTTCCACAAAACTCCAGTTCAATGGAGCTTGCCAGCTGGTACGGTCTTGAATSAGGATAAGCTCCTCATATCAAACTATCCTGAAATCTCGGCGACCGACGGAGTGGTGTCTTTACGTCCATTTGAAGCATTTGCATGCTATATTTAGAGGATAAGCCATGTTTTGGATTTACTAATTGAAGTCGTCTTACCTAGAGATAAGACTTGATATCCTTAAGCTTCTTCGACGTGGTTTCTGGGTCTTCTCTTTCGTTTTAGGTTTCGTGATCCGACTCTTCGAGATGGTATCAAGTGATCGTAGACTAGATCTCCTTCTCGTCACAATACGAGCGCTGACTTTGGTTTTCTTTGACGTGGCCTTCTCCRACTTCATCTCTACTGCAGCATCCTTCGCAGCATCCTTCGCAGCAGCTTTTGCAGTTTTCACTTTCTCTACAGCCGTCACCCCTTTAACCGCTYTCAAAGACTTCCTACGYTCTACMACTTTCACCCCCTTCCCCTGCCKCCTCCTCCTCTCCCCAATCGCCTCMRCCAAAACCYTCAACGCATGCGCCGTCAACCGATACGTATCAACCTCATCCCTCTTCCCCCCATACAACGCCAGCGCCCTCAACGCAATCCCATACGTATTCCTCAGACCCACATACGAGCAATCCCGCTTCATCCCCATCCCGTTCCGCAACTTCAGTGTATTTAGCGCATATGGTTTTGAGGCTGTTACGACGCGCAGATGGCCCGATTTCTCGGCTGCGGCAGATCCTGAGGCCGTTTTGATGCCTTTGGAGGCGAGGTGCGCGCGGATTGCGGTGCCGTGGAAGGAKGTCATCTGGTGTTGGTGTTAACATTTCTCGTAGTCGATGACTCTGTCTCGGTTAGGGTCTGACTTACAATTGCAATCTCGACGCGAGAATCGAGTTTTGGTTTCGCGTCGAGACAGGAGAGGACGACYACTGGGTGGTTATATGCTCCGGATTGTAGCTCTGGATCTGTGTAGACGCTTTTCGGTACTTGGTTGTGTGGTGGTAGGAACATTATTGTGCCGGGTAACACTCTTGGGGCTTCTGGTGCCGTGATGATTCGAAATGTGGCCATCCTAGGACTAGGGAACTCGAGGTATCGTATAACTGATSGCGTTCRATTTTGGRCRTGTCAGCGATGCAAATGAGAATTCTCCAAATGTCATTTTGCTGCCTTGCATTGCGACTTTCTGTTTCTTTGTCTTTGCCCGCCTGATGGAGCTGCCATAAAGGAACGATGTCGTTCATGGCCGAATCCCAAGAACAAAGACATGGATTTTGCGCAATCATTGTTGAAGTCTTGACGAGTACATGCATTGTCTTTCTCATACGTGTATACGGTTTTTCTCAAGGACAACCTAGGTGTCGTCGAAATGCTTTCATTCGAGGATAAACGTATTACCGTAATCGAATCCGATTCCTCGCTGTTTGGCGAGGGAGCAGTGTGCTGTCCTAGTCTCACATGAGAATTAGCTAAGGACGCTTACTGGTCAAGCTATACCGAAAGGGCTCAAATATTACAATGTTAGCACGCCATTGAGTGGAGTTCCTATGACGATATAAAAGTTGTACTAGTTTCGGCTACCAAATAAATAAAATCCAAATGACGCATCGCGCCTTTCTTTTCATGGAGCCATACCTCTCGCGGCTCTATTCTAAAATAGTGTAGAGCAATCGTTGCACTTATTCTGCGTATAAGTATCAATACCTTTGACTCTTCTTCCCCTCATGTCTTTTCATCTCAAAAAATATTTCCAAATCTTTCACACAACATTTCACATCATATATACACATATACAAACACATCAAACACATACAACCCTCTAAACATCAAATAACAACAACTTCAACTATACTCTTCTTCGCTTTAGATCCTTTCATCTCGAAACATCTTCCCAAATCTTCTACACAACATTTCGCATCACATCAACCAAGCATATCCAGCCATCCAACCACATCCAACCACATCCAACCACATCCAACCACATCCAACCACATCCAACCACATCCAGCCCTCTAAACATCAAACAACAACAACTTCAACTATACTCTTCTTCGCTTCAGATCTTTTCATCTCAAAAGATCTTACCAAATCTTCCACACAACATTTCGCCAACCAAGCATATCCAGCCATCCAACCACATACAACCACATACAACCACATCCAACCATATCCAACTACATCCAGCGCTCTAAACATCAAATAACAGCAACCTCAACTATACTCTTCTTCGCTTCAGATCTTTTCATCTCGAAAAGTCTTCCACCCAATCTCTCGCATCATATATACACATATCCAACCAAGCATATCCAGCCATCCAAGCATATCCGGCCATCCAAGCATATCCAGCCATCCAAGCATATCCAGCCATCCAAGCATATCCAGCCATCCAAGCACATCCAACCACATCAGCCCTCTAAATAGCAAATAACAGCAACCTCAACACAATCAAATCTACCAACAAAATCACAGCCATGGATTTCAGCAACATCCCCAYAGCACTCCACCATCTATCCAAATATCAAGACATCACAACCGCCATCCCAGCACCATCAAACATCTCCGAGACCATCACAACGAGATCACTGCAATCTTTGCTATCCTGGCTCCGAAACTTGTTTACGCAAACTTCAGATTTCATATCACAATTTATCAACTTGAATCCTTATGTGATTTGTCTGTTCTTGCTGGCGGCTGCTTACCTCGTACATATCATCTACCTCATTTGTGTTGAGAGTTATCGACGATATCAAAGGGATGTCATTCAAGATGTTGAGAGCGGGGAGTTTGAGACGCGGGCAGAGGTGAGGAGGGATTGTCTTTGCTGGAGTGGCGGGAGGTGTCCAGCTGGGGATTCGAGGGCGAGTTGGATGGAATGACTGAGTAAACCAGATTGTGTTTTTCCTTTTTTTTTTTTCAAGATGCCGGAGTTTGAGTGAGTTGGACCACTTTCAATTATTTGGTAGTAGTGATAGGGATGGAGTTCGAGATTGCAGCAAGCATTGGATTGAGAATAATTTAATCATGGTGGACGCGAACCACGTCAAGCGAGGGACATAATCGTATTCAGGAAACGACGGGTGCAGAACCATTATAGCATAGCGATAGAAAAATTACACATTCAATTTTCAGCATCCTCCCACGGAGTCATCTGACTCGAAGGTGAAGATATTCCGAGGTGACGGGGAGCATGTGGTCGAGACGCGCAAAATGACATAATTGTAACCATTATAAGTCGGACCCACTTCCGCATTTGGCATAAACTAGTATCCTCCAGCAATTGGTAGAACCGATGGATTGAATAAACTCACGTCCGTGTCTAGGCTASCACAMAACTTCCAGCACTTAGTAAAGCTGCCGAGGAGACACACGTCCGCGTCTAGTATGGCCCAATATTCTCTAGCACTTCGTAGAATCCATGGAGTAGATAAAATCTCTTTTGGGTCTAGATTACCATAACATTTCCAGCACTTGGAATGATCGTTAAGAATAGTAACAGACTAGACCTAAAGGAGCGCAATTGTAATGATTAGCTCACACGCCGCTCGTTCTTAGACAAGGTATTAAAAACTGGCTCGAAACGGTATAGTGCACCACGGATCACAACCATACATGCCTCATCCTATCCTCTCACGCCTTTSWCTCCCATMTCCGATCATCGTTTCAATAATCTCCGATTTTCTCAACCTTGATATCTCAAAAAATTCAACACCTCAACAACCAATACCAACCAAAATGCTCTCCACCCTCCTCGAACTCCTCGCAATCCTCCTCCTCTTYGCCACCACAACATACATATACTACTGCTCCGAAGCAACAACTGCCATGCTCCCACTCCTCCCCCTCGAATTACAACAACAACCAACGAAGCAGATCCCCAAACTGCAGAAGACGAAAGTTTTGAAGAGAGTTAGGGTGTTTTCCAGGTTAGTACTGGTATCTTTGTTTGCATTGGGTGATAGAGGG
>QYAH01000345.1:27951-70752 GCA_003988945.1 Chaetoscypha palmicola | reverse complement strand
GAGGAGAGATGATGGGGTTGGACGGGTGGTTATATTGGAGGTGGAATTTGCATGGGTTGGACTCGAGATGATTACACGACATGGATTTGAAGTACGGAGAGGAGACGGCTATATATCCACACAGGGCGTTCTGCACGCCTTGAACTCGAAATACAAAAGGAGAGAATAATCCGGGATTCAAACCTTGAGATCCATCCAGTCACGAAACAGACATCTACATACCATATTTCATAACAACAGTCTTCACAAACTCCCTCATATTCTCACCCGTGACCTCTACTAGACTACTATCTTGCCTGCATCTGAGATTCTCATATGCCTCATTATGTAAACCCGACCCATATTCGTGAAGTCTAGGAGCGTAGGAGATTGCAATGGTATTTCAGACGAAATTACAACGATTATAGCGTGAAAAAATGTTGGATGTCAGTGTAGATTCAGTCCCCTTGTCGATCTCTCTGGGCGAAGATATTGAAATAGGAAGCATTTGCACAGCTCAAAGTCATCACGCAGTTCAATCGAATGCAAAAACGGTATTGCATTACTATTGCCACGAAGTCCACCTACACCTACCACAAAGTCTCTCCTCCCCTAAACGAATTCACAACAGATCCACTAGCGACATAACAAATCTCCCTTGCCATCCACATGCCCTAGCACTGACATCCACAACCCAGCGCAGCAGCAATGACAGAACGGAAAAGAAAAGCGCTAGCTATGCAACATCAAACCATGCAATGCAGAAAGTTCTCTCTCCAAAGCCACCAGGCAAGCGAGATCGAAAACTTCTATCTCTTCCTACAAACAAGTGCAACTGCTYAAAAACTCCATCGAATGCAAATAAAGTCAATCCCTCAGTGATCCATTTCATGGGAGGTAAATGTCTTTCATGTGGATATTCGCTCCATCCCAAATCCTTGCATTTATTTTCGCTCGCGTGATGTCTGTCATAATCAAAAGACAGGGAAAAGAATCAAACAAATAGTAAACACCGAAGAACACCAGGCCAAATTTTTGTGTTTTTCGTATCCAGACGGCACTGTTTGCAAAATCAGATGGATATCGTGCTCGAGCAAGTAGTTGGCAGGAGTGGTGTTTTTCGTAAGAGTCGTGAAAGGGGTGTGGGTTGATAGTGAAAAGTAAGGGGGATTGCGAAAGTGTTGCGATGCAGTACTGGTCAGGCTGGCGTTCAGACAACTATTATTTCAAGTATTCTCGCAGACAATAGATCATTCTTAATCTTCATCTTCCTCCTCAACAGGAGCGGGTGTACGTCGTTCTGTTCGTCTCTTTGGTCGACGATGTCGAGAACTGCTGATATTACTAGCAGAATCATCAGGTGCAATCTCACTCTGCTCATCTCCTGGATCCCAATCACTTTCACTAGCAAGCTCACTTCCACCTTCGTTCCAAGGAGGTCGTTCATACCCTCCACCAAAACCAGGCGTGCCAAAGCGGAGAGGGTCTTGTTGACTTAAGCGACGGGATTGTAAAGACATGTGTAGGCCAGCACCACGTTCACGTAGAGCACGTCTGACAAATTCTGCCTTCCGATGCAAGCCTTCAAATGCGTCCTCCAGTGCTTCCATACCTAGGTAGATCTCCCGCTCGACTTCTGCAAGGACAGCAATCTCTGTCTCTTCATCATTGGATACTGGGTTGCGAGATTGATTGAAAGGAGTAGGTCCCCGGGATGGATAACCACTTGAGGCCATGGGAGGAGAAAAGGTTTGGTTACGCAGAGGAGAGAACGGTGTGTTGGTCCTCGAGGCTGCTGCTTGGCGCATTGCGGGTGTTGGGGGTCCGCGATTACCATTTGCAGGTGTTGGGCCACGCGAAGGTGCAGGAGATGGGTTGGTCGAATCTGATTCGGCGCCAGACCATAAAAATCCATCAAATCTGCCGGACGTGAGGATTTCCCATTCCGACGGGTTAATGCTAGACATTGTGGCCAAGAGATTGTGTAGTTCGGGATTCTTCAATAGGTATATGGCTGCTTCTGGATCACGAGGCGGGACTGGTAAACGGTACAGTTTTTGCAACGCTTGGACGGTCTTCACCATGAAATCTGTACGAGGTTTGCGCAGAGGTGTCGGTGCTCTTGAGACAGGTTGCAAAACATTTGACCCAGTGATCAATGCATTGAAGATAGGTCTGTCGCGTTGGTCGAGGTGCGTCAAGATAGCGAAAGACAGCGTTTCATCGTCTACTTCTTGCGGTGGTGCCGTAGCCGACTCGGGACAACTCGAAAGCCACTTGTTGACGGCAGTTTTGGTCTTTTTGGATTGTGCAAGGTAGTGCTCTCGATACTCTTCGGCAACATCTGGATCAATCTTGATAGGTGATCCGGGTCTGATCCCATCGCTGGGGTTTCGTGGTCCTGACAAGCTAATACCAGCCAAATCTTCGCCAGCTTTGACACCAAGTGAACCAAAATCAAATGCTGGCCATGCAGGAAGCTCCCGTCGGCCACTGACCCATTCTAAAACTTCTCCCCATCCCAATCCTTGGTTGACACCATAGGTTGATTGGTCTGAGTGTTCGCAGATGACACAAAAGCACCCTTCAGAGGAAAGATCTCGATTGAAGACATTTTCCAGCCTATCCAGTAATCTTCTAGCAACAGATCTGTATCCAGTTGCAACCGCAAGAGATCCATTTTTGGTGATGACAGTCTCGTATTGATCCAAAGTGTTGTAAAATGGTCCAAATATCCTTTCAATCTCAGGCGGCATAGGCGTAGCTACCCTAGATACATTGTATTGTGGATTGATTGGTGGTGGGACGGAAAGTAAAGTTTTGGGCGCAGGTCGAAGTAAACCACCATTATTCAAAAGGTAGTCAACCCGAGGTATATTGATGGGTACGTTGGGTGGAGGTGGTGGAGGTGGAGGCTGGGGTGAATATTCGCTCGGGTTTGAACCGGGCGCGTCAAAGTGGATGAATGGAGATGGCGTCGACTTGAGATCTGGAGGTGGAAATTGGGGCGTTTGTGTTGGTGTTCGTGGGGAAGAGTCTTGCGCTGAATCGGGTGATGAGTCGGTGTCTAGTGCAGGTGGCCGTGGCCCAGATAATGGCTCTGGCACGCGTTTTGGGGCAACAGAKGTCAAATTTGAATCGACGGTCGACTCTGCAGATATATCCGTAGCGACGTTGGAGTCTCCAAATGGGTTTTTGCCTCCTGGTACGATTCTTGGCGATTTGATAGCGGTACTAGCCTTAGAAGCTTTCGATACCTTTGATCGATCGTCTCTGTCCTTCTCCTTTGGCTTCTCCTTGTCGTCCTTCTTTGCAGATCTGGTGAACCAAGAACTCCTTGAGCTAGGTCTAGGTTCTGTCTCGACCTCCTCTTGCACCTTTGACATCCGCGAGGGTGTAGCCTTTCTCTGTTGTGAAAACTCCGTCTCTGGAGGACTAGGAGGTCTACCATCTCTGTTTAGATTGGAAGCACGAGCAGACGTAACATATTCCGCAGACTTCGATCTTGGCTTCTCATCTGATCCTAGATCGGTCGACTCTGGCGTATAGACATTGGGCGTTGCTTTTGTTGGTGACGTGAAATTCTCCCTGCTATTGACTGCCTCCTTGCTGTGTGCTTTGTTGAAGCTTGGATATGGTAGGCTTCCCCTTGATGTCGCACCTGGCGCAGACGATGTGCGAGCAAGTTCAGGCACAAGATCAGCCATGGAGGATGATGGTTCCGACTGCTTGTCCGAGTCTTTGTCCTTCTCTTTTCGAGTGCGATGAGTGGATTTGACTGGTTCGCCGGTTTCTGGATCAATCACCTTTGGTCTCGAGCTTCGCGAAGATTTGTGCTTTCGAGTTGGGTCTTTCTCGCTCTTGGATCGATGTCGCCGCTCGCTCGATCTCTCCTCTGACTGTGCCTCCGCATCTCGATCTTTATGTGCCATTGCTGTTGGTGGTGTGTGAACGAGAATCCCAGGCGCTTAGGATGTGTTGTTGGCTGGTGTGGAACCATGCGGCGGCACGGGCGCGCAACCTTCACAGCGGTGTGTGGTGGGAGCTACAAGAGCTACCAAAGAATTGCGTCAGCGGTCATGAAGGAATTGGGATGATTAATGAGAGAGAGAAATGGCTAGGTTTCGTGGATGCCACGATTGCGCAAATAGTCGATGCGGTGGGCAAAGCCGATGTAGGATGTAGGATGAAGTTGGGTTGTCGGCCTTGCTTTGTGTTGACTTGTGATTGGGAGGTGACGAGGGGAGCCAGTACGGCGGTGATTCGGTTACGGSTTAGTCGAGCATCGAGAAGTTATCGCCATGCAGCAAATGAGATGACAATGACAATGAGGTTATCAATTAGTGAAGGAGGGAGATCGTGTGATTGATTAGACAAAATGCGTGTGCATCAATAAATCATTAAGATACAATCAATAGTTCCCATTATAACTGCCAGAGAGCTTCTCTCCATTATGATAGATAGTTGACGTTCCGCTAGGCCACTGCCGTGGAGGCTTCTATTCGCTACGCTCCAGGCCGGTTCTAAAGTTTACAAAAAGTACAGAAGGTCTTACTTGCCAGACTGATATTTGTTCATTGTCTCCGAGGTAGTAGCATAGCTACCAAAAGCCTCTCAGAGCGAAGCGAACAGAAGCCTCCACGGCAGTGGCCTAGCGGAGCGTAGCATATCTAAGTACTTACTTAAGGAGGTATAGGATACATAAAAATAGAGCATGTTAAACAGCATGAGCGAAGAGAACAAAATCCTCTTGTGTCGATTACTTAAGTACATTACTGTGTCACCATCTTTGGAATAACCTCATATACGCATCATCTATCTCCCTGAATACAATCACCTCCAAACACGATCCGCACTGCGGGCAGCTGCGGGCCTGAATTAAAGAACGGGAGCTAGACCCTAAGGCTGACATCACTGCCGTGGCTGCCCAAGGAAAATCCTGGATCTCGAGTAGTAATTGGCGGGGCTAGTCAACCTCTCGCGCGATCGCTCTGGCTTCGACACCACACCACCAACGTTAACACGACTAACAAAAGTTTCTTCAATTCAAACAACCTCCATCACACATCACATCACCAACATTACCAACCAATAAATGCAGACCAACCACATCCTACCTGCATCAACATACATTGGGCGCCACATGAATCCACCAACATCTCAACCACAAATCATACACACGTATACATCAGCTCCAGCTCGCTTACTTGCTATCCTCGATCCTCACTCGTGTTCGACTCACACACAATTCGAATCCACTCTCTTCGCTTCTGGCTCCTCCTATCGTGAGAGTCCATCATCCTCGTTTATCTGCTGCTTACCTGTCGTGTTCCCTCTCCGCCCTTTTCTCTCCACACATCGTCTGCATCTACATCCTTTGGCCCAACCCTTCGTCGACATTACCCGCTCTTTCAACCATCCATCGGTATCACGTATACTCTACGCCTTGGTACCGAATGCTACCATTGACCAGGTTCCGACACCCCCTACCAGCATATTCAGCATGACGAGCATATAGCCTCGTTGCTGAAATGCACGCCATGTCTATTTGCGGTGTTACGCAGATCGTGAAGGATGCCGACGAACCTCTTTTGTGAGTGACAGCTGGAGAAGCTATCCCAGCAGCAGTAAGGCTGCTGCTGTTCAGAAGAGCTCCCCAAGATGTTCTTCCCAAATCCTTCGTCTTTTGAAACCCCCGCCATGCAGGTCTAGCGATTACCAGGTGCATACTACGCTGCAGAACGCAACCATTGTTCTCAACTCCAATATCTTCCATAGACTCCGTCAATGCGAATTGAAGAAGCGGCTCAATGCTGTGTACCACATGTAGCAATTTCCTACCAAGTATATCACACCGGCTTACCGCGCTGTTTGGCATTGTTACCTTGCCATGCCGATGTCATTTGAGCTGGAGGAAAAAGTCACGAACCGACGATGAAGTTCGATTCCAAGAACGCAAACAGATTAGTCCTCGCTCTTCGCAGTCATCTTTAGATCTTCCGATTCATGGTACAGAAGAAAGTCATACTCTGTTTTACTTCCCAAGCGAAGATCATTTGTCATTCTACATCGAGCCGCAACACAAGGAAATCCGAGAACGTATTGGCATAGTACCAATGTCGAACTCTCATGTGGTGGATGACCCTGGGCAAAATGTCATCAGGAATTCAGTCGTGCTGGAAGATGAGGTAAAAACATCGAAGTGACATGGAAGAGACATCGAAGATGGGAACCAGTTCTGACTCTCACTCAGCGCTCAGTCAATACCACGCCTCTCTCTTCGATACCAGCGTCTACTCATGACACTAGGCGAGCGAAGTATCACATGAATGAGCTGAACACATTTGCCGATCGACTTGAAGAAGTAAGTCACTGATCTCGCTCTCAAACTTTAACTGTTGTGAGCTCAAGATGTTCGCTTTGCTGGAGACGTGGCCTCGCATGCAGGTCAGATGGTCGGAGATGCACGTGTTCAGCAATGTTTTTTAAGTCTCCGTTTTCACATAGAAGCCTCATGCCATATGCGCTAATTCCGCATACAGTCAGCTTCAAGAGCTTTCCCAAACCGTGGACGAAATCGGTACAAACAAGTAATTGCCGTCCTAATACAATGGGGCGATGATTCCTCGAGCTTGCAGCCAGAAATTGACCGAATGCGGACGATATTTGAAGCATGCTATGGCTTCTACACTCAGCTTTGGTTAATTCCATCTTCGTCGTCCCATTTGAAATTAATGAGCTTAGTTTTACACTTTCTGGAAGATTATGGATCTAGCGATAACTTGATGATCGTGTACTATGGAGGTCATGGAGTAATCAACAGCTCTGGGCAGACTACTTGGTTATCGTAAGTGGCGGATAGACTCTTGACTAAGCTTAGGAAAGACTAGGTATAATTAACAGCTAACGTGAAACAGAAAACAAGAGTCGCTTTCTCCATCTCTGGATTGGTCGGCAATTCAGTGTCTTTTTGAGGAGACAGAATCCGATGTCTTGTTCTTGCTAGATTGCTGTGCGGTTGCTGGAACAGCTACCGGTGGCGGACAAGGCATCACAGAAACCATCGCAGCATCTGGCCTTGAACCGTGGCCTCCTGGACCAGGACGAAACCTTTTCACCGACGCGCTCATCAGTGTCCTCGAAGATTGGATCACGCGACCATCATTTACAGCAGCTATGCTGCATAGCGAAGTTCTTTCAGCCATCAAACATGAGAAGCCCGAGAGAAGGAAGTGGGCCGACTTGCAAAAGATACAAGATCGCAAAACGCCAATCTATATTCTTAACTCGGTTGATTCTACTGCACTTAGTATCGAGCTTGCAACCAGAAGAACTGTACAAGGAAGAGCGAGCGCTAATTTCAGTCGACCGGCTCTGGCACCATCTCCTCTCAATCCATCACCAGTATTCTCGAAGTTTGATATATACAATCCTAGCAATTTGTTAAAGACTTCGAAGAAAGGGGAATCACAGATACCTCACGTGCTGATCTCCGTTGCGCTAGAGGAAGACCGTACGATAGATGTTGAAGCTTGGTATCAATCTATTCGTGAGATTCCAGCTCTGGCAAAATACGCTGTACTAGAAGGAGTTTACAAGAGCTATTCGACATTGCTTCTAATGTCGATTCCTTTGCTGGTTTGGGATATGCTTCCAGATGATCTCGCGGTGTCATTTGTCGCTTACGTACAGTCGAGAAATTTGCTTGCCGCTGAATCATTAGAAGACTTTCAACGCCTGACACACAACAAAGAYGATCGCAACATTGAACCTAAGAGAAGGCAACTGCATTCGTATTCCAAATCGGCTGGAGCGACTTCAGAAGATCATATGCATGAGATGATGAAGTCCGTAAAGACAACGCTTGAGTCTGCCACTCTTGTCAAGATCACGAATCTGAGTGAGATTCCAAATAGTCCAAAAAGTCCAAGAAGTCCTGGATTCAACCGACATTCTGTTGACTCTCCAGTGTCTCCAATAAGTCCAAGCTCTCACAGCTTTGGACCAAGGAAAAACATATTCGATCGCCCTTCGACTTCAAGGGGCCCGGATACAACTCGCTGGTCAAAGAGGCTCGATAGTCCACGAGTGTCGAGTGATTATGGACAAGATGACCGACCACTCACATCAAAAGGGTCTGATCGTGTTTTCAAGAGTCTCAACAGTCCTCTTGTGGAGAAGCCTCCAATACTAGAACCACCTCAAGATGATCCGTCAGCTTCAAGCCAACCTGGGACTAACCCTCCACACTACAGCCCTCTACATTCCAATCCCTTCCACGCAGAGTTACGAATCAAGACTCCACAGCAGACAACACAATATGTCAGTCGCCAATCTACTGACGCCGATGGTCGGGATCCATTTGTGCTTGAAAAGTATATTAGAAATTCAGATGGAGACACGGATGCAAAAGGTAAAGGTGTGGAGAAAGTTCCAGAGCCAGAGCACCGTCCCGCGGYTGAAATAGGTACTGCCTCTTCTGGAATTCCACCTAATGTCAATCCACTCGCGCTGAAACGGCTGGAGCGAGATGTCAGCCGCAGAGCCGCAAAATTAGATGCTGCTCTATCCGACATATTTGCAGTCGACGATACCGCAGCCGAAGCCAAAACCAAAGAAGCGAACAGACGCTCAGCAGCGATCGATGCAGAAGCCGAATTACTAGCCGACATCAATGCAACCGAGACTCTCATCAACGACCTCCACCAAGAAGCCAAGTTCGCACGCGAAGAAGCTCGACGAGCCTGGGAAGAACTCGGCAAACGTGAGCGACTTGAACGGGAACGTCTCGCGAAACTCCGCGACGGTCAATCTATCTCCATCGGCCGGTATCAAGTAAAAGTCGTCGGAGAAAAGTCGCCAGACCTCTCTTCCAAAGCCGCCGCCATCCTAGGCACCATCCTCAGTCCACGTGAAGCCATGGAAAAACACAGACGAGCCCGCTCCGAACCTCCAAATCGTAAAGCCACGCCGAAGAAATTCGTCGATTCGAGAATTAAAATCACATATCCCCCTGCGCCGCCGCCGAAGAATCCACCGAAGCCGGATATGCAGAGATTCATCACACARCAACCACTCGAGCATATCTCTCAACTGAAAGCCGCGCCGAAGCCGAAAGCCGCGAAAGAGGTAGACGTTTACCAGCCCAGACTACCGCCAAAAACACCTTCTAAGCCTCCATCTGGCGAGAAAACATCGACCGACAGGAARCGACCAATCCCCGAAAGGAAATCCTCGCGACAGCAAATTTCAGATTCGCAAATGCTCCAGCAAGCCAAAAGCGGTTTCGAAAAAGTCGATTTCGGAAGTAAAGAACGGGATTTCCCAGACGCAGATCCGAATGTCATGAGGCATATGATGTCCTTCGAAGACGGCGAGAATCCATCACGACGAAAAATGCGAGCTRGCGAGGAAACAGGGAGGAAAATGAGCGGCGAGGCGAATGTGGGGAGGGAGGCGAAGAGGTGGGAGACTGTTGCTGTGAGGGATAAAATTGCGAAAGCTGGTGGTGAGGGAAAAGTGGCTGGGAAGCAGAAGGAATTGGAGAAAGAGATGGATGGTGAGAGGGGACGGTCGGCGACTGCGTATACATTTTTTAACGATGAGGATTTRTTGGATAGGGAGTTTAAGGAGAGGGGTGGGCAGGTTGGAACTGGGACTGGGATTGTGGATATGCGGGAGACTGGTACGCCTGTTAGGAGGGGGAGTAAGCTTGTTAAGAAACGGTTTTTGAGTCGTGATCGGGGGGATGATAAGGGGAAGGAGAAGGAGAGTGGGAAGGGGTTTGGGAAGGATGGCGGGAGTGGTGGATGGATTTCGAGGAGGAGGGAGGGGAGTGTTGGYGGTGATCCTGCCGGCGGTGGGAGGGGGAGGGCGATGGGTGGAATTATGGAGAGGGGATTGAAGGTCAGGGTTTGAGATTTGGTGGGTGCGTGTGTCGTGGATTATTGGGGGTTTTATGGGATAGTTGTGTGAGAACCGATATTGAATTGAGATTTGCATCTGTGGATGAAGGTTTGGTGCTCGCAGATTCTGATTCTCCTTGTCCTTGTCCCTTGCATGGACAGAGAGATAGGATATCCCTCAATCGTTCCTCTCCATCCCGCAAAGCTACTTCATCATCTGTACCACGACGAACGAAATTGTATCCACCGAARTAGARGTTAATCTGATGTTGCGGTAATGGGGAATGTCTTGGCTGGAGTTTCAACCGTACAAGTGATCCATCGGTGATATCCAAGAAATATGTAGGTGCTATCTGACCCTCACACCAAGCCACCTATCGAACTCCCTTCTTACTTCCTCATCCCACATTCAAACTTACAAACCACATGTACKATCATTCTCTAAATACTCCCTCCAGCAGCAGCATCCAAGAAAGGAAATATATCACCACATTCATACTCCACCGATATGGCCTCCCTGCTCGTCTGTTTAGATCTCAATCATGCAGATCTTGACGACCTGAAATCGTAGATGGAGGAGGATGCTTACTTGATTGTGGTAGACGTGAGATAAGACCTCAGGATGCAGGAACTCAATGCGATGGAAATTCGTTTCGGTGGTGGAAGAGGAATCGATGGTGAACATCTCGGGCGTGAGAAGGATGGGGTTTGGAGAGGGTGTATGGGTGAAGTGCAGTGACTGTGGATTGAGTTTCCGCGAGAGAAGAGTGACGGAGAATAGGGGGAGGAGGGTTGATATTCTCTCCCGTGGGTCCTGGGTGACAACTGTGACTATGCTCGGTAACTTTTGGTATGGGGTGGGCCTTTAAGTTATGGATTCTTGATTATGAGGTACGCATCGTTTTTTCTCAAGGTTATTCCTTTGGGTAGATGGTTGTGTGAGGAGCATCTGACGAGGTGTACGAGGCCGGTAAAACGAAGAAGAATATAGCTAGCTAGTGGAAAAGGTGCGGAGATGGAGGGAGGTGTTAAATGATTCTATTCCTACGCCTATTCTCTCGTAACGCGTAGAATAAATCAACTTCCATGGGTGATTGAAGACTCTGTCTTTCAAATATCTATATTTTCCTATGCTGCCAACAGAATCACAGCTGAGGAAGTATCATTCGCATGACCCTTCCCAAAGGGTATATAATCAATTTAAGCCCTGGCCGAAAGCTCCATGAATGGAAGCGTCGACATGCTGATACCGCTTTTCCGATCTATCGAGCTCTGCGTACAAGTAGTCTGGCAGGATGTATACTCGCAGATTTCGAGGAAAGAGTGTCGAGGAATTATGATATCTTGCTTGCGACGGTGTTACAATGGCTTGTGGCTTGAGAATAGAGAGGGTGGAATCGGTGATAAGAGGGGAATCGGTAGTAAAACCTCCTCCTTCGCACAGGTGGCGGAAACGCGTTGAATATCTGGCAGAGTGGAGAATTCGCACAATGCATTGTCTAACATGGCTGACCGTACGCTGAAGACTGGCGGTTTCCTACTACAGTACCTCAGCAACGCCAAATGGATAGTCCCTACGTAGGTACGCAGGTTTTCTTACGAGTTGATTTGTGACAGAACTAGCATCTGGGACTATCTTAAACGCAGTCGTACTGCGTTTGCAAAATTCTCATTTCCAGGTGTTCAGTTTTCGGTTGTGTAGCGAAGGGGAGTCGTGGATGTAGCACCAGCGCAAGAATTCCACTTTCTTTAGGTTTCTAGGAGGACTTTTTCTTACTTGGTATAGTTTATGATGAGTGCTCAAGATGTAAGATCAGATCAGATAAATAGACTAGGAGTGGAGATTTGAAGCTAGCTCAGTAGATGTGTGCTAAGATTGCAAGTCTCGAGACACGTGTGGCAGGTTGCTCTTTGAGATGAAGGAGTCGGATATTTAACGGAGAGCTGGATCATATGGGTACGGCACGATGCCCGGGAAACGTTATGAAAGATGAAAGAAAATTTGTGAAAAGTTTAAGTGACGGAGGGGAAACGTCGACGGTAACTTGAAAATCGGCAGCAATTATCTACTCAACTTTCTCGCTTGAATCTGCCTACATACGTCATGCTGGAGTCTCTCGTAAATCTGGGAAATTCTACTTCGATACGTCATATTCCATGCCTAATCGACAAGAGTTCGACTTACGCCGTCGGCTTCGAGTTTTATTGTATACAATCATTTCTTTCCAGTTGATAGTACTTCGAAACTTTTCGAGTCCAGGGTGTTTTTATATCTTTACATTCTGTGGATATGGGATATCGCGTTCTCTATCTATGTTAGCTTGTCATTCATCCTTGCCTTTATTATTTAATTACATCTTATGCCGAATCATGCACTGCCGGGATTTTACATCGCAGTATCGGTCCATTCATTCTAGCAGGAAATATTCTAGTAGACACTGAAGAGACATCTTGCTTTCCAACCTCTCATTTTGACTGCCGTGAGGATTTCAAAATTTAGATGAATTTCATGTTCCTTGTGTTTGGTAAACTTTTGATCTGTAAATTGTAGTTGGAAAATCGGCCGTGAGATAGGTTTCGGTGGTCACTTCTTTATCAGCAGCAAACAACTATCTCCTAGCCAAGTACCCACACACGTACAGTACATGATGCGTGAGCATTCTTGTAAGTAGGAAATTTCACTTCGATGCGTTATACAGTCTCTACATAGAAATAGCTTAGACCTACGCTATCGGCTCCGATATTGTTGCCATAGGCCTTGTAGTCTAGCTGATGAATCGGGAAGTCTGCATAGTGTAAGGTGTTTATATATCTTAATATCACTGCTTGACATCATCAATAGCTGCGGACATAAGGTCTATGCGCAGACGTTTCCACTGCTCCAGACGCTCGGCCGGCTTGTTTTCGTTAGTGATGAATCTCGCGAGTCCGGTAGAACGAAACTTTTGAGAGAGCGTTGTGGCTATTCGTAATCTTCTCAACTGTTCGCCGTATCTTCTCGTCATGTCCTCTTCGACGAGGCGGTCAATCTGAGCACCTAACTTCTTGTTGTGCGCGCTCAGCGAGTCCATTAATGTCAGCTTGCCTTGTGTGTTCCGAATTGATATTCAGGTCACATCTCATGCCGGAATATCCTGTGCTGAAACGTTCCATCACAGAAATTGTCTGCTTAAATCACCAACATACAAAGTTTCAAACCATTTATAGACCCGGCGAACTAACCTTGCTTGAGGAAGGTAGGAGTGGTATCCTCTCTTCCATCCCTGCTTCTCTGACATTTGCAGCGGCAATCAGACGAAGAGGACGTTGACTTAGTGGACTCTTAACTTGTGAGTTGCAGGTTAAAATCCGGCGGCGAGATAGGTTTCGGCGGTGAATATATTCACTACACCTGCGAATAAAGTAGATCTGGGAACCTGTGGCTATGTGAACATTGACTTCCTAGGCATGGTAATGTGAGATAAGAGTAGAAATACCGCACTCGCTGGTATAGCCAGCACGCTCATCTCCCACGACAAGTGACATGGTGCTGGTTGTGATGCGTGTTACTTAATTGACCAATTGACCAATGCAAAGGAAGTTGGCTATTTAAATCTCTCCATCCACCTCCATTTCATCTTCGCATCATCAGCCCCCTCAAGCACACATCCCCTTCGCTGCTCTATCGCCGCGGTACCAGGAAGTTTGAGTCAAATCCACCTCTCTCAGATGCCAAAAAAAAAAATATCAAAAGCCCAATTCCAGAACCAACTAATAGATAAATATGTATCTAGAAGAATCTCTAGTCTCATACTATCCTGTACATCCGTGACGATCATCCAAGCCGTCAACCCCTCAGCCCTCAGCGCGCGGGGCGCTCAAACCCAAGCGTGAAAGGATGACATGAGTCCCATGGTGCTAATCTAACGGGCATTCATAGCGTGAACATCATGACGGGTCGAACAATCAGTGGTGAAGAAACAATCGACAGCAGACTCTCATCGTCAAAATTATAATATTCAGCACTAACAGCACCTTCCGCACATCTTGTTCCATCATCGGGCTTGCACGGATAACTAGGAAATATCATGAAAAGTTTATGCCTATCAGCTCTGAAATCCTGACCGCTTCTTGCGCGGTGTCTATAGGGATGTCTGTCTGTGTTGCGAATCTGAATTCGATATTCGATCGATTTTATATCACATTTTCTCCACCACACTCAGGACTTGCTACGATTCAATGCCATGGGAGGAACCTCAGCCTTAAAATCGGGCGTGGTGTAGGCTTGTTGTCGTTACATATCCGTACCACACATCGAGCCCGAAGACTCATGGGGCTGGCATGATTTGCATGATGTATTTGACGATGGTTCTTTCTCTGGAGTAGACATTTGAAGAGGAAGTGGGGAGCGTTTGTTCTGTGTGAGGGGAATGATGGATATTCTGAGAGGTGATGAGGTTGTAAATCGGTGGTGGAGGGGGTTTCGATAGTAATGGTGCAGCTACAGTTCAGTCTAATAAGAGCTCACGTGTGCTATTATAGATGCTGCTACATGCAAATCTATGAATTAAGTATGCCGTGGTGAGCTTGTGGTGTGAAGAGAGGCAGCCTGCTCTTTTCGAACCGGGAAGTGGGTGACGACATCTCAGTTATTAGGTCCAAATTGTTCTTGCGTTCTCCCGGTGACATTCAGATGTTTTGAATCGAAGAGAATCTTGAATCCAAAACTCATTCCCGTCAAGACAAGAGTGATCAAGATGGGCTTCTTACATTTCGCTAATCGAAGTAAACCCTATCTTCGTGTATGTTCAATCTAATTACCACCCTAATCTACAAGCTATCCCCCTTCCACCACACCCACACCATTACCCCCTCTGTCCCCCCTATTCAAGTCTCGAATACCGTCTCACTGGCATATCAGGAACATCAGGCACCCTCTCCGCCCTCGCCCCCCTACTCCTCTGATCCCCAACCCAACTCTTAATACTCCTAAACCGGGGCACACTCGCTAGACTACTCACAGTCCCAACACTATTCCTCCAATTCGGCCATTTACTCGCAGCAGGCGGGGTCACWGGTGATGGACCCGTGGTCATTACGCCGGGATGGGCGTCTGGTGGACCGTTCGGGGTGGTGCGTGAAGATGGCGAGGGTGCGATGGGGGGACGGTAGGTTGGGAGGGCGGCGGTTTGGGTACTTCCGCCTGCGAAGAGCGCGGATGGCATGGCGGATGGACGGTCGTAGGATGCATTTCCTGTTGCTCCGTCTGAGCGTGGTGGGTCGTAGGCTGGCCATCCTGCAATTGACTGTGGCTACAACTCATCAGTTTCCATCTCCCTTTCTTCCATCAGACAAACTTACACCTGTAGTCGAACCCGTCACCGCCGTCGTTGCACCTCCCCAAAGTCTCCCCTCGCCCATCTCAGACCCAGCTCCGTTCCCGCCAAATGTAGCTTTCTCCTGGTTCCAATCGATCCTGGTCTTATTTCCTGCTGCCATGCGGGCCTTKCGGCGCATGAATAGCCATCCTAGTACGATCAAGGCGATGGCTCCTACTAAGACGGCTGTGATGAYACCAGCTACTAGGACACTRCCTGAGTTCGTACTCTTCACGATACCTTTGTCGGCGTTGAGACCTACTCCTGGAGTCGGGGTTGCGATGCTCTGGAGTTTGTTAGCTGAGTTGAGAACCAGGACATGGAGACTTACGCTGCCTAGTTCGGGGGCTGCGGTGAATGACAGCCCGGTTGATGAGGAGGATACTACAATGGCAAGCGTGGAGCTCGTTACGACTGACGAAGATTTGCTRGAGCYCGTTACGATTGACGAAGATTTGCTGGAGCTTGAGGGTACGAGCACTGGTGCTACGGTGGTGGAAGGCGTTGCAGAGCTCGTTACGATTGACGAAGATTTGCTAGAGCTCGTTGCGATTGACGAAGATTTGCTGGAGCTCGTTGCGATTGATGAAGATTTGCTGGAGCTCGAGGGTACGAGCACTGGTGCTACGGTGGTAGAAGGCGCTGCAGTGGATGAAGACGAAGATGAAGATGTCGAGCGAGTAGTGGGCTCGAGAGTTGAAGTCGTCGACGGAGATGTCGCAGGCTGCGTAATGGCTTGAGCTGGCGGGGCGTTGGTGCTGGAAAACTCGTCTGATTTATGCGATATTGGGGTGTTAACTTTGAGTGTTCGAGAATTATCAACCACCACGGATGCCTTGGACGTCTATTAGCATAGCTTTACGATTCTACGCGGACATACATACTGGTGGGAGATCTGCTTGTCGTGGCGGAGATGTTGTAGCTGGAGGAGCAGGATTTTGAGCAATGGACGTCTGATATTGGGTTAGCTAAGTTTCTATCGTCATTCCTCCACAACACTTACAGTCTGAGGAGCCGCAATGGATACTGGAGGTGCATTGGGAGCTGAGGTTGGCGCATTTGTCTTGGTGGAACTTTCATCATCACCATCACTACTTTCATCGGAACTCTCTCCAGGTGTGTCTGGAGAATCGTCAGACTCCTCTGGTGGAGGTGGCGATGGTTGTTGTCGCTTCTGTCGCCTCTCCCGGTTCTGCAAGAATCGACGATGTCGAACTTTCATCTCCATTGGAGACTCCGATCTCTCGGTGTATCCTGTGGAAGCCATTTTGTATCTTAGATCCGCTTGAATATTTATCTCGATCATTCAATCCTCCAAGTGCAACGATCCTTACGACTCTCTTCCCTTTGGCATGAAAAACTGTCTGGGCCAGCCGACACCTAGTAATTAAGAAATAAGATGAGTAAACGAACGAAATCAGATAAACTGAGGCGCGAAGCAGGAAAGAATCAACGGCTCCCAGTCCAGCTGATCAAAAAAGAAAGAAAGAGGAAGAGAAGGCCAAAAATTAAAGAAAAGAGCGTAGGGTTGGACCTCCGCAGTCAAGAAGCATAGTTTGCGCGCCCTTCACCCTATCCCCACTGACTGGCAGGGAGCAGAGTCGCAGACACCAAACGTAGTGGTCCATACTGTATTCCAAACAATGCGAAACACAGCTCACCCATTGGCCCCAGATCCCCAGTAATGATCGCCATCAGATGGATACTTCATGTACAGTACAGTACTACTACTCCGTACGTATACTATTATTATTTCGAGCTGCCACTCGAAAAGTACAACGTGACGCGGCGGCCGGTGGTCAAACATCTTGGCTTACGCTTGGCTATGCGGAAGTATCCCGGCGCACGCGCAAATCGCTAGAGACTTGGAAAGATCAAACGATGGGGGAGACGTCGAGTGTCACAGGCGACGCTTGGCGATGGGGTTTGCGCGAAAGAAAAGGGAGGCTGAGATCGTGAGGCTCTGTYGGCGCTTCGAGTGTGYCCAGTGCTYGGAGGTGTTGATACTTCTTAAGCTTAAGGTAAGTAAGTTGTCTCTTTCGACGAGAGAGTCTCCGATCGAGTGCATTCCTTGAGCGTCATTGAAGTGCGGGAGGAGACAAGGTTTACTCACAACAACGCGTCCACTACTTATTCGAGGAGGTTAGATTCGACCGAAATTATACTACTATATTCTAATAATACAGCGACGCCGCAGAGTATTCGATTGGTCAATGGTTTGTCTAAGCGCAGGGTGGGTTTTCGACGCATGAATTCAAGATCTCAGGGAAAGATTATACTTTTTCTCCTTTTCTGTTCACAGACGGCCGTGTCTCCATGATTGTCGAATTCAAAAGAGAGCTTCTGGCCACAGAGAGCAGCAGAGACGTTGTGTCTAGTCGTGCCTCTCGAGACAGCTCTTAATTCACAATCGTAGAGCCTTCACTGCTCACTGCTCACGCCCCTCTCCTCACGAAGACGTTACTCACCCCTCAACCCGAGTATTCGCTTCGAGAATCTAGCAAATTAAAGGCGATCACCGCAATCAAGAGACTAACATCCTCGATCAATCCACGAAAGCGACACAATGAACAATACGCAACTCTGTCTAGCGGGGTATTGCTTCCCATCCACTGAGCTCAGCAAACATCTCTTGCTCGACTGTGCTTGATGATGTATCTCTGGAATCCTCAGTTGAGCCCTGCGTGTCTACCGGGTTCTCGGTGGTAGTAGTAAAATCGGCAGCAGACTCACCTCAACCCCAACGAGCCAGACAGCAGAACAAAGCGGCTCTCTCTGAATACTAAAATTCGGAAGCTCAGGCGAAGGAAACGTCGTGAGAACGCAGTCACAACTTGTAATTTCATCAGCTTCGCAGACCGCGGCAAAGAACCTGACGAGATAGTTTCATACTGGTGTCTAATGGCGGAGTTAAAGGATGAGTGTCGTCTCAGGTTTTATTGTGGTTGAGGGCACGATTATTGCATATTGCCTTGATTGTAAGACCGATGCTGTGTTGGGTATTTACTTATTGAGATAACTTATGAGTATGAATTGCGGTTCCAGTACTATGCTGAAAGGCGGCGAAGTCTATTTCCTCTCGTCCTTGGACTTGCAACAGGATAGTGTGCTAGTAGATTCTTTCTCATTATCCAACTTTCCATCTAAACGCCCTCCATCTCAAAACCATCGAAGCAAATAATATATAGCAATTCTCTCACATCCTCATCCAACAATAACACCTATCCCAAGATCAGCAACCTATCAACGAATTCACAATCCCCCCTTTCATCCCCACATCCCTTCATCCCCCCTATAAGCTATAAAAGAGAACTGCTCCCCATCACTACATCCCAACCACGCAAGCTACGAAGAGTGGAGTGAATCCGTTCGGAGGCGCTGATCCATTACCCAAGTATAGAGAGCGCTCTACACACCGAATCGAAACCGGCGTGAAGGATTTCACAATACTGTACCACTTTCACCTCCTGAGGGGTGTATAGGATTTCAGACAACGTTCTTTTCAACAGCAACAGCGCAATCGGCAGCGATTCCCTCGCACTATACGTCTGATATCCACAGAGAGCTCCGCCCACGCCTGTCTTGACTTTAGTTATCTCAGCAAGTTTGAACACGGAAAGTTCTATACACGACAAGTGATAACGTATATCTAGTATATTGTGGGTATGAGTCGTTACTCCCCGATATCTAGCGCTGCTAGCTTTTCAAATTTAAACCTACGTATCTAACTATACCCCGCCGCCAAAACTACTATAACATCCCAAGTAACATCTTATGATTTCCTCACTAGCCCTTAGATCCTCCCTCAAGATGTATCCCCCCTCTAAAACCATCCCACCGATATCAGCGCTATTCTACCCCCCACCAATCCTCGAAATCCAAATAAACACACAAACAATATTATCTCTCACACAAAACCCCCAACCCATCCAACCATCCAACCATCCAACCATCCACTATAAAAGCACGCCCACGCCCACTCCACCAACAAACTAATCATCACCCAAGAATCACCAAACCATACTACAATGTATCCAGATCGTATCCAACCATCTCCCACTTCCCACAAGATTCCGTCTCGAGATTGAAGCGAGCGTTTGTCTGTTTTCCTTCAACCCACTTGCACCCTCACGGTATACCTAGCACATCTTTTCAACAGCAAGAGTAAAATCGGCAGCAACAACCTCCTAGCTTATAATGACAGTATACTGCTTAAGCTCCACCAACAAGCGCCTCCACAAATAAGATCTTGATTCTTGTGGGATGAGAAGGATGTGTATTGTAGAAGCTTGCAGATGACACTTAGGGTGCCAGGAAGTGTACCAATCGTACGGAGGTACAAATCCTAAAATTCCCACCATAACATCCACACGCGTCCTAATATCATGCATCGCACTAATCGTCAGGAAAGGTTCACATCCCAGAACGCAGAAGCGCTTCCTTCGGATCCTAGAGGTCCTGAATCCAGAATCTAGACTCGATAAGAGATAAAGTATTAAAACTCACGTACTCACGTATCTAACGCTAAGCAGACTTCCAGGCTATTATGCAATGAGTTCAAGCTGCCATCTCCAAAACATCTAGGATATCAATTATTAAATGACAGCCACAAAACAACAGGAAATAGGTACGATCTCTAATCGTGCTCTTAGTTTCACAGGATAAGAAACAAATAGCAGGTATGAATGCATGAAAGGCGAAGAATGCGGGGAGCGTTAAATGTGATGGTATTATATCAGACGGCTTGGATATAGATGATGTCCACACCTCATTCGACATCCACAATAAGTAGCTGATAGAGATATACTTCACCCACTAATCCCTAATCCACCAAATCCCTACCAACTATCCGGTCCAAAATGGCTCCCCTCAGGCACAACCTTATAAGGACACGCATTCCAATCACAACCCTGTTTATAAATCTCCGTCCCCCACCACTTAAACCCATCCATGAACCCCGGATACACGAACCCGAAAAACACAACCACAAGCCCAAACGCCAGGCCGGAGTCCAGCGCCGCGCTGAGCGTCATCGTGTACTTCGCCCACCAAGGCTCCGCGCGTCTGCGGATAACGTAGTTGAAGAGGAAGCAGACGAGAGCCCAGACGGAGAAGTTGAGGCCCGTGGCGGGTGGGATCCAAGAGAGGGAGCCGAAGAGGACGGGGAGGTTGATTTTACGGACGATGCTGCCTTTGCGATGGCGGCTGTAGAGCCAGAGGAGTACGGGGGCGATGGCGCCGAGGGGGAAACACCAGACGAGGATGTGGTAGGTTGCGTTTGGACCGAAGAATTCTTTGGGCCCGACGACGCCCCAGAGGATGCTGCCGTTGAAGTGGACGCGTGCGAGAGGACAGACGAAGCCGTTGATTGCTTGGGGTGTGCAGATGTTGGGGACGTTGCGGAACATCCAGTTTAGRATGAAGATTTGGGTTATCGAGGAGACGATTGTGGCGGCCATTTGGACGGAGAAGAGGATTCGGGGTGGGATCTTCATATAGTGTCCGAGTTTGAGGTCGGCGGAGAATTTGATGCCTTGGGCTGAGGAAATATAGCCGTAGGTGACAAAGACCATGTTGGCTACAGGACGACCCGGGAAGGCTGCACCGCAAACGAGTTGGCAGATAAGATAGATGCTACTATGTTGATTTGTGATTGCCATGACGATTCCGATTGGGATGAAGAGGATAGCGCAGATTCCCAAGGCTAGAAGAAGTCCATACCAAGGGAGATATACTGGGTAGCTTTGGACAATTAGCGAAGATCATCAGATTGAAATGGCTACTTACTACTCAACCACAAACATACCGACGGCAGTCATACTGACGAATGTGGCAACATACCACCAGATTGGCGCATCATTATATCTTCTCATCAATCGGTTGTGAACGTCTTCCTGACTGATGATATTCTCCATCCCGGAATCTGATCTCGATAGTCTCCTTCGAATTCTACTGAATGGTTGCGTAGAGCCATTCGATGATAATGGCTGATATGTAGTCTTGGACTCCCCTTCCACCTCTTTCAGTGAAACCTTCCATTGTTTCCAGATATCCTTTCCATTCCAGCAAGCCGTATGCGTGAGCAATGATGCCAGAGCTGCAAATTGCAAGCCATAGCTGAGCACATAAGTGATGGGTAGATAAACCCTGCTGTACTTGTGATATGCCTCCTTGTCGAATACAAAGTCTTTCGTCAAGATTTTGCTTACATCGTACACATTGCCAGTGTTATCAAATACAGCGGAAGATAAGATAGGCATATACGATGAAAAGAACAGATTATTGTAATAAGCAATCGGTGCAGCTATCCACATGACGATAACCAGTCCACCAACCACGTTCATCGCAGCCCAGAAAGGTGTGAGGAGCGGCGAACCAATGTATGCAATCTGTGCCCAGTCGAAAGTTACCGGGAAGAGTCCGAGACCGGATGCAACTCCAAAAAGATTCGCAACCACAACGTTCTTCGGCCAGATCCAGGTAATGACACTGAAATAGCTCAATGCTGGGAAGAGAAGWCCRGGTAAAAAGTAGAARGCAAAGGCACAGATCCAGACCACGAAGAAAAACTTCCATCGGGAAATCTTCCACCCATTTGCAGTCTTGTTTTCTTCCTTGTGTAAAGTGGTGAACATGGCAGCAGACATCAAAGTCCCTGGCCAAATCATTCCAGCTGGTCGAACCAGAAATCTGCGACATAATCCAGCAAATGTGTAGCCCAATATTTGAGTTGATAAGATCAGCAATAGCTGGTATGTAATCGTAACATCCTGGTTGTAAAATTGTGTCTGCTCCACAATCACATCTGTAGCAAATGCGAAGCCAAAGGAGATATTGCTGCTGATATAAACGCAACTATGCTCCTTTTCATTCCATCTGCCTTGTGAAAGCCATAACCTAAATCGTCCGGCCGCTCCGGGCTTGGAGAAATGCTCAATATTATTTTGTGTGTCGTTTTCGGATGTTTCATCATCTGACGGYCTTCTACTTCGTATGCCGTCTATAAATTCTTCTTGGGGATCGTTTCGTCGTTTCAGTAACTGGTCCCAAAGTAGACCCAATGGATGAACAAGTAAAAGTGCAATAACTGGTGTAATAGAGACGCTAGGGTATCGAAGAGAAAAGAAAAGATTGGTCGAAGATCCAAGTATCGCAAATAGCAGAGACAGAATCCACATTCGAGGGGTATTTATCGAGAGAGTGGTGTTGTCGATGGCAGAGACGGAAGCTCGGACTTGCGCGTATGGAGAATTGTCGGGAGGATCTTCCTCGTCGAAGGGGGGTTCGTCCATGACTGCATCGTCAGAATCGCTCTCTTGTGTGTAAGATTCATCAGTGTCGTTGCTGGGAATCCCATCATGTAATGCGCCCTTTGTAGGTATTGGTATTGCACCAGACCTGCTTCCTAAACCTGTCTCTTCCGCAGGATCCTCTGCTTCCACCTTCGCAGACTTGCCCTTTCTCCGTCCTGATGCTCTTCTGCGAGGTTGTTTGTTTGACAATTCCGAGTCTGACGTCCCTGCTTGATTCCCATCCAATGCCCCTGTGCTCAGCGCATTCCGTAACTTTGAACCCTTCTTCCTCCGTTTGTCCCTCCGTCGCACATCATCAGCCTCATCCTCGTCACTATTCTCCGTCGACATTCCAACGGGAGCAGCTCCATATGAGCCAGTCCCGAAGCCGGGCGCCGACCTTAACAGAAGAGGTGCTTTCGACATCAGACCCCAGAACCTGCCTAGTTGGGTTATGGGTGGTATTTGTTTGTTCTGCCGTGCGGCATGTTCGTCCAAGTCGTCTTGGTGATCGCTTGAGGGACAAGGAGGTCGGGAATCGAGTATGTTTTCTTCTCTTTCAAACGCGTTGAGGTGGGAGGTGGGGGTCGTCAAGGTCTCGGGATGACGCTGATTGTTTGAGTGATTTCCTTGCAGCAGCGGTGAGCGTGGGGGGGAGTGACGATGGACATGACCAGGTGAAGAGAAGGATGAAAGAGGAATATCGGCATCCACAGGCAGAGACGGCGAGGTACTTGTGCTTGTCTGCTGGGATCGGAGAGGATCATTGAATGTAGTAGAAAAGCGGGCGCCTTTCGCGGCTGTGGAAGTGGAAGTGTTACTTCTCCTGTTACGGCGGGAAGTGTCTGGCATTATCCATCCTAGTACCCGAGTAAGGACTGTAGTGAYAATACTCCGTACACCAGATGCACTTGCATTAATCGTATAGGTCGTATGGAGTCGTGGTTGGCGCTGTTGTCGTTGGTTTTTTCATGGTGGCCTGGTGTGACCCGCTTGTCAGGCCMGCCAGCGCAGAATGGAGGGAGAGGGTCTTGTCTAGCGATGCTCCGGAGACAAGTGACTTGAGGTACGTAGCTGTATGTGACACTTGTAATTATCGTGCAAAGCAATCAACCCCCTTTCGTGATGTCGGGCAATACGGACAAGACGGGTTAAGCGCTATTACTCAATCACYTGGTGTGATCACTTTGCAGGTGATTGCAAGAGAGTACGGAGTATGGGATGATCATGCAGATACCAAGTCCCCGGCTCCCGAGATGTCACAGCAAAGCAAATGCACGATCCGATAACTCGCAAAGTCGATCCAAGCTTCTACAACTAACTTTCCTGTGCTCCGTTCATCGCTTCTCTCTACCACGACGAAGGGTAGAATTAACTCTCTTTCGCCTGACGTGCTCTGCCAAACAGACATTCCCATAGCCGCTGCTTTGCGCTGTCCCGGGTAGCCCGTCAAAATCGGCTATAGAACCATGGTATCGGTCCACTATTACCACCACTTTTGCCGCATTCTGCATAGCTGCATCGATTGCACGTTAATCACCCGCATTGGCATCATACAAGCATRTGGTGGGGCTGATTCGTGTTATCTGATCGAGAGATTACGAGAAAGAATCATAGCGTGACGCATTTGGGTTGGCCCGACGGTGGTTGGTGACTGATCACGAGTTCTATTGCTGTGCTTAACGTTCCACTTTYGAATTGGTTTGGGAAGAGAYTRGATTTCCTAGCYGAGGCTTTRCTTTGTTATTATCACTTGTGCTTTGCTATTATCACTTGTGCATTCTTTAGAAGAGAGTATTCTGTGCTCAGTGGCGGCCTCTTTGTCTGATATTGAGCAGAAGAGAGAAACTAATGCTGTGGGGTAATTGTATAATGTGGGGTACAACGTCTTGCAGTAGTCGATAGGAAAGGTTCCTTTTCAGCTTGAAGTGGAGATGAGAAAGTAAACAACTAACATGGCCAATTGCTGCTGTTGCGGACTGCGAAGTCTACGGGATTCTGTCGACTTCTCGTCYTCCTCTACGATATACTCTCTGAATGGCCCTTGAACAAGTGCTAACCGCTGGCAAAGGTATGTGGATTGTCAGCTATATCTACGGGCAGGGTGGATGGCCATCGGATATCTTACGTCGTAGGCATGTTGAGTTATGGACTTCAACCCTACCCTTCTTTGATACTTGGAAGTTTTGTAGAGCACGTTACCAAACGTGGCATCCTACAATACATGAAGGTCGAATTGCTAAGTTATTTGGCGGAAGTAGAAGCTCCTAGTGTTTGATTWCTGGTGAGCTACTAGTCAGATGGCTGAAAGTTTACTGAGCTAATAGTGTCACAGCGAATACAGCSAGATGTATTATGCAGYACGTCAACATTGATTTACTATGTATGTTCGTTGCAAACTCATACACTTTAACAACACACCAATTCCCCTCCACCCAATACCCTCTTACTGTCCACAGCCGCATTCGTCAAACTCCTATCCATCTTCCGCCGAAGTCACATCCACTTCCCGTGCTTCCTCTTCCCTAAAGCTATGAAAGTCAGAATTGGATCATCAAGAAGGAGTCGGCTAACTTACTCTAGTTGTGAGTGCAAGAACGTCGGGAAGTCAACCTCGTTGTATTGAGGTCGAGTGAGCCTTAGTTCGCCTGCTGTGAGGAATGGATTGAGTGGTGACTGGGTAGACTCCTTTCGAGGTTGTAGTTGTGGCGACTGGGTGACCTCCTTGCAAAATTATGGTTGTGGTTGTGGTTGCGGTTGCGGGGACTGGAGATGATTCTGCCGTGAATTGGAGATATGGGCAAGGGGTTGGGGGTGCGAGTTCGAAGTGATTGTCGTCGAGGCCACAGGGCCGACGGTATGTGGCTGGTGAGCCCCTATTCCTAGTTATGGTTGTGGTTGTGGTTGCGGGAACTGGAGATGATTCTGCCGTGAACTGGAGATATGGGCAAGGGGTTGGGGGTGCGAGTTCGAAGTGATTGTCGTCGAGGCCACAGGGCCGACGGTATGGGGCTGGTAACCCCCAATTCCTAGTTATGGTTGTGGTTGCGGTTGCGGGAACTGGAGATGATTCTGCCGTGAACTGGAGATATGGGCAAGGGGTTGGGGGTGCGAGTTCGACGTGATTGTCGTCGAGGCCACGGGAACGACGCCATGGAGCTGGGAAGCCTCCATGGCCCCGAGGCTATGGTGCTGGTGAGGCTCCATAACCCCGACGTTATGGTGCTGGTGAGCCTCCGTGACCTCGACATTATGGTTGTGGTTGTGGGACCCAGACGCGGTTCTGATAGGAATTAGAAAGTGTCAATCTTTGTAAATGATATCTTGTTGCTTTCGCATCGAGACTATAGGGGAACACCCTTGGCCCCGACGTTAGAGCTGCAAGTTCGAGGTCATCGACTTGTCATAAAATACAAGGATGAACTCGCGAGGCTCTTCAATGAAGATCTGATACAAGTTGTAGCTGTGATAATATAAAAACAAACGCGTAGGAGAAATTCTACTAACCTCTCCATGTGACGAGAACACTGCAAAGCCCTCTCCTGAGAATACTGCGAATCCAGAACCCGTTGGTTTATGATGAGAATACTGCAAAGCCCTCTCCTGAGAATACTGCGAATCCAGAACCCGTTGGTTTATGTTGGTCCGGCGTGCGCAAAGTCCTCTKCYGAGAACACTGCAAACCCAGAGCCCGTTGGCTTATGTTGATCTGGCGTGCGCAACGTCCAGAAGGCAATTGGGCGACCCCTAAACTGAGGGAGGCCACAGGGCCGACGGTATGGGGCTGGCAAGTCTCCATCGTAGGTCTTGATGTCATTTTCAATTTGCTCTCCGACTAGATCTGCCACAACGAAAGTCAGCAAAGGCACGACGCGTTGTTGCTCCAACCCCTGAAATCGCGKGGGAGAAGGGAGAAACACACCTTGACTGATTGTCATTGTCGTGTTTGGATAAKAATGATGATGATAATGATGATGAGGAGGAGGATAATGATGAGGATAATGATGAGGATATTCAAAATGGATATTCAAAATGGATAATAATGATGTTGAGGATGATGATGTTGAGGAGAGAAGAGAAGAGAAGTGAAGAGATCGGTGGAAAATAATAAATACCCTTTGTGGCGAGATTAAGCGAGATCGGTCGCCGCTTGAGAGGGGAGGGGGCGCTGTTCAAGGACACCATGGACTGTGTGATCCACAACACCTAGAAGCTTCTTTGATGCTGAAGCCCAGATCTCGAGCATGATATCAAGTCACTTGGGATGGATTGTTCGAGGCTGGTAGAGTCTATAGCTAGGCCGCACGGGAATTGATCCATATATCGATGGTGTTGATGATAACTCCCTCTCTTGCCATTGCCAAAAGCTTCAGTTCAGCACCGTTCCTTCCTTCCATATCTCGAGTGCGGTCCTGGGAAAGTGGCGATATGCGGAATGATACTTCCACCCTTCTAACACTCTTCCACCTTACCACACTTGCTCACATCAAGCACTTGAGCCGAAGTTATGACTTGGATTCGTCCGCGTAACCTTTCCTTCCAAGGTTCGTGCTGCGCAGGATTGCCTCGTGGTGCTTAGTTTGCATGCTGGACGTGTGCAGTATTTGGATACATACTCGGCGTTCCGTTCAATCAGAGTGTAACTTCCCCCTCTGAATTACGGGACGCATCCAATCAGCAACGCACCTGAACAATAGACTGAGTAACTATGCTGCTTGATGTAACATTGCGGCGGCAGAATCTAAATCTACTCTCAAGTATTTACAGAAATTCAAGTCACGGCAAGACAAATAGCCAGACCTGTAGTCAAAAGTGTACGCCCCCGTAGTTGAAGACGTCGGGGACCGATTAGTACCTGCCAATCCGTCTGAAGAGAATGCTTGCCCTCCTCCTACAGTCCTGTATTGAAGCTGCGTTTACTTCGTAACCTTCTGCGAATCAAGCGGATGATCTTTAGTGGGGGACATACCGTCGTATCTCTTGTCCATACCAAGTAGTCCTTGGTCACCCTGACATTAACTTCCCTTGAATAAGGTCTTAGCAGGGCAATTATCAGTCGAGAAAGATCGAAAAAGTCAGTTATTATCCATGTCATCACGATTTGAACTTGCAAGTGATTTTCAAGGTACTTTCATAAATGGACTAACTACATTTGCATACGCAAAATGTCTTTGGCACTCATCGCCAGCAGGGGTATTCGCAAAATCACCACCGTATGCGCCCCAAGAAGATCTTCATATCAAAGTCTTCATATCCATATCAACTCCAAAGCAAAAGCAATCAATATCCACCTCCGCCAAACTCCATAGCAAAAGCAATCAAAATTAAAAGCCACAACATATGTGTCCGATCCCCAAAACAAATGTAAATCAAAGAGAATTGAAATAAATTAACCGCCATTCAGAAGAGGTGTGCATAACATCAAGTTCCCACCTGTCTTCACTGCCAAGATAGACCAAACCTCTCTCGTAAAGGTCCAAAGCAAAAGTGCCCAGATCAAGATCATAGGAGTCGCCGCAATGACAACTTAGTTGCCCCCACGTCTCTGATTAGCCTGTGGCTTGACGACACCGTTGAGGGAATCTCTCCGCTCGCGCTCGAGGTCGTATTGGTCCTTGGTGCCATTGTCAAATGCTCGCTTTCTCTCAAGACATTCCCAGAGATTGTTATTTGCCCACATGCGTTGATCCATGGTGAACTTGCCATTGTATTGCCCCTTGAGTTCAGGGGTCTTACGCAAGTCCATGAGGTGATTATACTCTGATTCAAGAATTCTGCAACGGCGTTCTTGGACGTTCTTCGTATGGCTGTGCGTGCTTGGGTTCTGTCCCAGAGCAAAGCAGGCCTTSGACATTGCTTTSGTTTGGTCCAAGGTAAACCCTGGACGAATCTTTAGCATTTCTCTAGCAGTCAGGAGAGCCTGGCGTTGCCCGCAGTCTGCACGTGCCAATGTGTATGGTTTATACACATAGTCGCGGTTATCAGCCATGACAACCGGTGGCGAATGATCTTCGTCCTCGTTGTCGTTGTCTTCTTCTGGAGTGTGCAATACGCCGGTGTATCTTACTGGAGCTCGGTTTGCTTGACGAGCCGACCGTCTCGTAGATCCAGCTGCAATGCCAACATCTTCACGACCGTGGCTGTCCTTTTCTTCCTGGGCGCTCACTGCCATGTCGGCAGATGTTCGTCCCCGTCTTGGTCGTACAGCGGCTCCGAGGGGATCATGACGATTGCCGGTTCGCTTTGATCTCCCTCTGACTCCGGGACCGACACCTTGGCCTTTAGAGCGCTTCTTTTTAGTGGAGGAAGGAGGCGTGGTCTCCGCTGATTCGAAGTTCTTGTGGAACTTGAATGCTTCATACTCTTTGTTGTGGGGCGCAACAACCCAGGAAGCCATTTTATAGATGGCAGAAGGTGCTGTTTGCTCTTCTTCGACAGCCTCTTGGAGTCCGATTGCAGCGTGCTCATTGTTGGTGGACGCAACAATTTCAGGCGGCTCTGGGTATCTCGACGAGGAGCTTGTATTGAAGATTGCGGGGTTGATGGTCCGCTGATCTTCTTGGTTGGCGTATGGGGATGCAAATTCGAACCCAAAGTCAAACGAGTCTGGACCAGCAGAAGGCACAGCATAATCGCTGCCGTGGTTCGCATATTCCCATGGTTGGAGTCCATCATGAGTTACAAAGGCTTGATAGTGTTGAGAGCCATTGTCGGTGGAAAGATACGGCGAGACATATGTCTCCCCATAGCCAGTGGATTCATGAAAGGGTTCAACCTGGGGTTGACCGTCATTGATGGGGAAGGAATTGCTCTCAAATGAGTCAAATAGGTCAGCGTAATTGGAAACCTCCTGCTGAAAGGCTGCCAAATGGTGATTTGGAGGGGCTGCTTCATCATCGGATCCGTAGTTGATAGAGTTATCAAAGACAGGACCATGGTTGTATGCTTGTCCGTAGTACGAAGCGTTTATCGGGAATGATGGGTTGTATGCCGTCGCAGAATAGGACCCGGAAATTGTTTGAGGGACCATCTGTGGTTGACTGGCTTGCATCAAAGTCGGGTCAATATCCTAGAATCATAGTTAGCACAGGGATCTTGACCGTCAATGAAAGGATACTACTCACAAAGAAAGAGAGGTTTGCGTGGTTAACGTTGGGAGTATGGGGTTGGTAGGATCCCTCCATGTTGCTTTGCAGATGGGGAGTGAACTGTCTGTTGTTTGAGAAAGCGGGATCCATGTCCACGTATGGAATGGCAGCTGTTGAGGAAGAGTGTGGGGAGATTTGATGTCGAAGGATTGAGAGTAAAGTCCACGGCTGCTGTCAAAGGTCAAGACTTTGAAAATCTGGACGAATTGAGGTAGATGATCGAAGCAGAAGTGTACGGTGAAGAACTCAAGAAAGATATCGTACGGTTGCGTCGTGAAACGCAGAGCTGATCGAGGAAGCAGTGGTGGTTGGGAAAGATTGTAGAAATTTGTGGAAGTTTTAAAGGTCGGGAGAAGTGGAGGCGGGGCTCGAAGTTGAATTTGATGTTGAACAGTTCAAGGCTACTATTGTWSTGTGGCTTTTGACCGAAAAGGGACCCCTGCTCGAAGAAGCTCGCAGTCTTATTGGGTAGGATCACCAGAGGAGGTGATTGTAAGTGGGTCCACGATGTTGTTCGGGGGTCTTGTGATTGTTTACTTGCTCGCGACCGCGCCAACAACTTCCCAATCGGGCCTCTTTTGGCAGTCGACGAGCCGCATTTGACTCACATCTACCGCTATACTTTACTTTGCAAACGGTTGTTTTTTCATTTGTGAATGGCAACTTGTAGGATAGCCCCTTTTCGAAGATGAATGTCCTCGCTTATAACCAAAAAAATTAATTTCTACTGCATCTTTAGTAATGAAGACTCAAGCGTTTCAGAAACGATGGCTAAGGCTGGAAAGCACGTATTCTGATGGTAATTTCATGGGAAAGTGAGCTGGTTGGCAATAGCGATTTTCTAGGCGGTGGGGGCGTACCGAGGGGAAACCGTCAACTTGGCCACCGTGACGACGGGTAACTACGCTCCCAGCCATCTCTGATCCTCGCCTTTGCGCTCTCACATGCTGTTGCCATGGAGAAATGACGCGTAAGAAGCTCCTCAGAGTAAGGCGAGAGCATCACTTCTTGATTACTCCCGCCAAAAACCACTAGTCCCCCTCGATGACTTCAAAAGTGCTACAGATCCCATGTAATTCAACGTGAAAGATATTAATTGTCCTATTAGTGCGCTCAATCCTAGTCAAATAGCGCAATCCTCAGCTCTGATGTCGGGTACCTGCGTCGTGGGGGGCCTGCCACCCATGTGGGGACCCTGCTAGATCCGCTTCGGCCCAACGCCCCATGCCACTTTGTTTTGGCCACCAAAGCTTGTTCTGACATCGGTTCTACGTTTTTTTATATCAGAGGATGAGACGCGAGGCTCTGAAAGCTCTGCTCCTCTTAAAATGGTACTTCTACGGTGCTGTGGTGCTGTGAGACTATATTATGCTTGCCAGGCAGAAATTGCGTAAGGGAAAGGAATTCCAGCCACCGTGATTGGATAACAAGCGTAAACATGAAGTAGCGGCAACTGTATCCGATCCGGAAGTGCTGCGCCCCATCTGAATTCGCTGCTGCTACTGCCTTGAGTCAAAAGATTTGAAGTCCATTCACCTCGTGCACCCATCTGGGCACTGTGTCYAGTTCAGTTGCTGCGTACCTTGGCTCTATCAGCGCGGAAAGAATACAGCAGGATCCGTTCAGATGTATATTTTATCATTATCTAGACGGCCATAGTATATCATATATCCGCCATTAATCTTGAAGCCACAAGCAGCTATAGACTACGGTTATTTACAGGCCACAAGCGATTATTGACCACAAGTGCTACCAGACCTCGTCGTTTGTATCTAAAATGTTATAACACAAGGACAAAACAGACAGCTACTTCAAGATAAAGCAAACCATCAATACCGGTCGAACTCAGCTTCTTTAAACTTCCTTGGATGCACGTCTTCCTCAAACAATATATCGATTTCTGAGAACGTGCGACCTTTTGTCTCAGGAAAAAACATCCAAATGCCAATGCAGCTTACAGCTAAGATGCCACCGTAGACGAATCCAAGCTTGCCCCCCATATTGCCAACGTCGGGATTGACAGCCAAAGGTAGAAGAGCTCCAGATATTGCTCCGATGAGTCCCTGTGTCATTGTCGCAAGAGATTGTGTATGCAGTCGAAGAGATGATTTGGAGACCTCTGTTACAATAGGCCAGACGACGGAGCCAGTTGTGGCTTGGTAGATGAATGATCCAGCTGCCATGAATGCAACTTGTATCCATATTGCTCTTTCGAAAGGTATAACAGCCGAAATGCCAATTAGAAGGAGGGTTACTGCGAGGGTCAGTGTGCCTAGATTCAGTTAGCCGTTGAAGTGCAAGTGTCTTTCGCAGATGAAGTGATTACCATATAGAGCCGTATCTCGACGGCCAAAGCCTTCTACAAACCACCATCCAAGTGTGTTTCCAATCAACATCCCGAAAGACAATCCAAGAGTGATGTAGAGCGAAGAACGAGCACTTAATCCGCCAAGCTGTAGGGTAGATCCCATATAGCCSACAATCCAGTTCATGCCAGAGAGAGACTGTACGAAAAGGGCTGACACAGCAATGAGCGACCGAATGCGATTCTTGCCACGGAAGCATTCTGCAAAAGATGCATCTGGCCTTGAATTTTCTCGTGAAATCAAATCGATTCGGACACAAGCAACATAGCCCGTCACGTAGAAACGGTTCCCGCGTAAACGTTTGAGGTTCGCGCTTGCTTTACCCCATCTCTCCTGCGCGATGAGGTGATAAGGCGACTCTGGGAAGAAGGGAAGAAACAAGAGTCCAACGATCGCAAAGATCCATTGAGCGCCGACGAGAATTTGATGTTGCTCAGTCTCTTCCCAGTGTTGTGAAATCCGCAGGACAACGTATGCTAGGGATTGACCAAGGACCAAGAACCAGTTGACTGCTGCGGTTGCAGCTCCTCGAAGTGGAAACGGCGCAACCTCTGAACAGTATGTAGGGGCAATCGTGAGGAATACCCCGAGAGGTACGCCTGTGAGTACTTTGGCGGCGAGTAGTACTGGGAGACTTCCGAACGCCGAGAAGAGTTGCAGGCCGACGCCCATGATACTGRTGACTGAAATGATCTTTTAGCAGCTCCTGAGGGAGCGGAGGGCAGGAGAAAAAGACTCACAGTGTGAAATGAGCATACAAAATTGTCGACCCCATTGTTTCGAAATATATGCCGCGCACAATCCGCCAATGACTAAACCAGTCGGGGTTGCAGCACCAAGTCCAACCTGCCAGACTGAAGATATGACGAAATCTCCGTTGGAATCTTGCCCGTAGTCTTGTAGAAACGTGTCGATAGAGAGAACCATCTATTCACCAGGTTAGAGGCCCGGTTTCCGCCCCAAGATCACTTCAACACTAACCGTGCTAACCAACCCGTTATAACCCCACATTGTACACGTAAACAGCATGTAAGAACCTGCATGATTGTCAACTCAACGACGCATCAGTATCAGAGAGAGAGACCGTACACCACAGTAGAGCTTTGCGGTCATAGGTTAATGCTTGCCGCCAAGATTGGTTAGACTGCGCATCTTCGTAAATCTCTGCGTGCAAGCTCTCCAGTAAAGTTAGTTCGCCGGTGACAAGCTCCTCATCGGAATCCTGAGGATTGTCTCTGCCTATGCCTAGGTAAGTTTTCCAGGATTGGGAAAACATCGTTGTGGTCGTTTGAACTTGTCGTGTCGTGAACTTGAGAGCGGGGTGCGATATGTGAAGGTATTGAAGAATTTTGAGGTTATATCTCACCATCGAAGCAGCGCGGGAGATCGTAGTGCGTTTGATTGTTCGGTGGCTGGAAGGTGACAAGAGATGGAGCTGGAAGGCGGGAAGTGGGTGCGGATGCCTACCGAGAAAGCTTTGGATATGAAGTCAACGATGTTAGCGATGAGTTTTTCGCATGGCGCTGATCTCTTAAGCTTCTCTACCATAACATCTAGGAAGTGCTTATAATATGATTTGCATCAATGGCCGGAAGGGGAAAATAAGTGTAAGTGATCTTTCTAACCATACAGCCTCATTAAGAATCGTAGTGGGATACTCTGTCCTCTGCACTGTTTCCGCGCACTAGAATCGGTGGGGCTGCAACTGAACGCTGCATGCACCTTGAAGGGTTTTGGATCTAGAGTGTTTATTTAGTTGCGGGATTGGATCTGGTAGAATCTGACAATATGACTACCTTGGTCCATTAATGGATTTGGAATACAAGCACCACGAGAGGAGTATGAAATCATCACCAGAGTACCCTTAGACAAGGTTTTACAAATTAAAGTTTGGGTATAAACGTCAATTAATGTAGTGAACTGAAAGTGTTGAAGTTGCGATGGCGCTATCAAAATTTGATAAGCGAATCTTCGAGGCATCTRAAGTCCAGTATCTGAAGCCGGTCTGGCACAACTCCAATTTTTTGTAGGCACTTCTATAATACCATGTATCATCAATTGATAGTTGCTTGGGAGTCCTATGTCTCGATTTTGGGTTGTGACACCATTGGCAGACGAAGCGCGGATGCAAGACTTGCGGCTCTTGGGTTAGATAAGCATCACATGAGCGCCGTGGTAGTTGCTACTCCACAGCACTTGTAGACACCCCTCGTGGTTTACCGGAAGGAGTCGCACAYGGCTATGGCCCTCATGGAAMGATCACACAGAGAAACTCSTCATAATGCGATATAAAGGGGCTGCATACGCGTATTGGCATAGTCGGCTGCAATTGCTGCGCTGCGCGCAAATCCTTCAGAATGCTGACCAGCCAATATTTCCTTCTCGGCGCAATGTAATGGTACACGAGGTAGGAAAGGGGTTCGCGAAGTGAGTGTCGGCAGCAGATGCTCGTGAAGTAACTTCGAAGAATGGACCCCAAATGGCTGTTGACTCTATCACCTACTCCGTAGAGATTGCGCCGGGATCGTGGAGGGAAGGGTATCTGCAGAGTCGCTGAAGGATCAGCAGTGTGGATGGCGGTAATCTATGATGCAGTGAGGCGGGTTCGCAGGTGGCGGTTAAGAGCGACAACATGGTCTTGGGAGTGCGATACAGATACCGGACGTGCGATCGGCTTGTGCGACTTGAAGGACTTCGTGAAGATGATGTTTCTGTAGGGAGAATGCAGTCTGGAGATGGAGAGACGTCAAGTGAAGTATCCACTTGGCGCGGATGTGGGGTACTAGTACTCGACGACCGATCTATTGATCTACGCCCGCAGCCAGGGTCGAGAACTTCAAAACTCCTGGCGACCACATTCCTTTCAAGACATCGCACGAACAACATCAACATCAACATCAACATCATGGGAACAGCAGCAACATCATATACGCATCGCGTAGAACAGTCAACCGTTTGAAAGACACAGGTCTTTGCCTCCTGTTCTCGAACTGCGCCGCAATAAACAACCTGATCCGCAAGAACGCTATTCTTCTCTGGCCTCGTACCTGACCAGCATTATGAGTGGGACACGACGGGTGCATGAGACCCATGCAGCTACAGATCGATATTTCCCGAAGACACCATCTACTTCGTAGGTTGCAATCGAGTGCCGGATTTGTCGTGGCTGTACCTGCAGAATTCTGCTTTTCTACTATTCGTTGAACCACACACGCCATGTTGGTGCTCCGCTTCTTGGCTGTAAGGCTAGCGGGGACGTTGAGTATCTCTTTCTGATGACAACTGCTTCATTGGGCGATCCAGAGCTCAATTTGGAGCGACCGTTGTATTGCGTGCATGTGAGTGCGTTGAACCGGGCAAGTCAGCATGGAGAATAGGAAGGAAAGAGTTCATATGGGGCTCTTCCCCACAGTCTCTCCGTCCCGGGACTCTGCTCGTTGGACTTGGTCTGCTCTCCGTCAAGATCCGTACATTGCTTCCACATTGCAACGATGCTTGCAACAAGAAGTTGGCTTGTTGTGATTTGGCTTATGTTGAGTAATGCGTCAGGTACGAAATTCCCTCACTCTAGTCCAGTTGTGAACGTGAACTGACTTGGACTATAACTAGGCAATATAGTTCCAAGACACTCCTCGAAGACCACGTCTCATAGCACTAGCTCGCACGGTTCCCACCTAGTCGATACAGAGTCTTCAGAGACATCAAGTCCTTTACAAACCTCGACTTCACAGACATCGAATAGCGCCAAGATATCAAGTGACACACGTGTGTGGAATAGCTTTCAGGCATGGGATGCTCTACAGACATCAAGTACCTCACAATCACACACTTTCTCAAAATTATCGAGTGTTGGAGACTCAGATGATTATGGACAAGCAGGGGGATTTCAGAAGGCTTCGACTTCTTCGCCTACAAGGACTACCTCAAGTGCATGGTTGAGTACTACGAATGGATGGCATGCTTCGAAAGCATGGGGTTCACAACAAAGTCCGCCTTCTTCATCAAGTACTAAGAATGGGTGGTATAATCCGCAAGCATGGGATCTCCAACAAGCGTCAAGTTCTTCATGGAAACAGACTACAACTTCGAGCACTACAAATCCTTGGTACAATCCTCCGCCCTGGGGTTATCATCCGGCTTCTATTACTCCCCCGCCATCCACGTCCACGTCGATTTCTATTATGGGACATCTGATACAGACTACACGATCAGGAAATGAAAGTATTGATTTGGGAGGACACAAAACTCGAGAGTGGATCTACGATGATGAACCATTGAGCTGCTACCCTAGTCACCTCTTTTTTGAACGTCCAGCTTGGTGGGGATCACAAACGATCAAGAACAATCCGTGTCACACGACTAAGAAGAATGGTTGCAGGGCATATCCGGAATGCTACATGTAAGCTGTTGCCATTCTGACTTGAGTATCTACGTGAGCCGAATGTGCAAGCTAATTGATTTCATGTACAGGAGCATAGTAAAGGAGGTTCAACTTTTGTACTTTCCAGCCACTACTACCACCGATAATCCAGTAACAACAATGTTCGTTCCCAATCTTAATTACACTTTGTAAGTAGTGGTCCATATACTCGTGCAAAGACATACAACCTGCTTATACGATCACAGCACTTCACCGTCGGTCTACATTCTATTTCATAAAGTCTCCGCATGGGCAGATTGTGCAGATGCCGACCATCGACAGCTAGGTCCGACATTGACTTCGGCATTCTATCCATTTGCACTTTCTGAAATCAGCACTCTTGCTCCGCAGAGCAAATACAAACGCGATGAACGTCCGAAACCGAAACAGCTCCATCTACCCGATCTTTACGAAAATTGCACAATGGAATGGGACAGGTCGTCTGCCTTCAAGAATAAACAACCAAAGCCGAGCGATGCTGGTTATCGGTGCTATCCTCGGCTCAAGATTCCAGAGCAGATATCCGATTTCGCAGATCCTTGGTGGAAAGGGTGTACTGTTCATGCTCTATCGGATGGGATGATCGACCCTCCTTATCCTTTGACTCCTGGGACAAGTCTTATACCAACTACTGCTCTGCCAGACATTCATGAGCCTCTTACAGATACCGTTCCAGCTCCCCCGCCTACACAAATGCCAGCTGCTCCAAGTCCACAGCCAGCGGCCCCTCAAGCAGGACCTACTGTTCAACCTGGACCAACAGCTACTCCAACACGACAGCCTTTTGTGATCAGTATTCATCAGCCTGAAAGCTCACCTGGTGCTGTTCTTCTGCCACCAGGCAACGACTCTCCACCTTCAAATGACTCTCCGCCAGAACATCCTCCTGCGGGTAAGAACAACCCTCCTTCGAATAATCCTACACCACCAAATGATCCGACATCTCCGAACAACGAGCCATCGAATAACTCACCTCCTGATAACGAGCCTCCGAATAACGCACCGCCTCCAAATAATCAAGCAATTCCGAATGATACTCCAGCAGCACAAGCGCAGCCTAACCCTGTCTCGGTAGGAATGATTGGTACAAACGTAATATCAGCAATACCAGCGAGTACAGACAAAATCAAAGGCAACATTGTCCCAGCAGCTATTATCCTACCTGGAGGCTCGACACTTGAGACAGKAGCTACCACCACAATATCAGCAAACGACAGGAGTGGCAAATCAATTGTAGTTTCCCTYGACTCGGCAGGAAACCTAGTCCTCAGTACAATTGAAGAATCTTCTCCAAATACTATCACTGTACCACAAGGCATTCCACAGCCCAACTATCCAGGAACAGAAGCAGACACTGCGGTCTATATGGGTCAAACGCTAGTACAGGGAGGAAACATTGCAACGATCACAAGTCTAGATGCGGTTGTTAGTTACGGCCCTTCAGGATTGGTAATCCAATATCCCGGCGGAGTCGTGTCGACCATACCGGTCAAAGCAGTGATGCCAGTAGCCGCAGTAGCTACGTCGACGGCTCATAGTCTGGAGGCAAGCAGTAGTGCGGGGAACAATATGGGTTCGCTCATCAACTCGATAATGAATGCAGGTGCTGCCACAGCTACGAGTTCGCTTAGCTCGACCTCTACGATTCAGGGGCAAGCGGTAAACGAGACCGGGAGTTCAAGCTCTAATAGCTCTACATATGGCGGCGATACAACTGTCCTATTTCTTGGAGGCGGCAGGAAATTGGTTTGCTGGGAGTTATTTTCTGTTGTCACTTTGGTGGCGGGCTGCTTTGCCCTAATGTGACCTCTATTCATGACAGACTTTACATCGTTTCTTTGCAGGCTGATAGGTAGACTTTACATAGTTTCTTTGCATTTGCTCCTTACGCTAGATTTCGAACATCGAGTTCAATGCAGGCTGATAGGTAGACTTTACATAGTTTCTTTGCATTTGCTCCTTACGCTAGGTTTCGAACATCGAGTTCTTTGCAGGCTGATAGGTAGACTTTGCATAGTTTCTTTGCATTTGCTCCTTACGCTAGGTTTCGAACATCGAGTTCTTTGCAGGCTGATAGGTAGACTTTACATAGTTTCTTTGCATTTGCTCCTTACGCTAGATTTCGAACATCGAGTTCAATGCAGACTGATGGGTATGTGCCTGGATTGTTCACAGAAGGCATTTGAACAACGTCTAGAGGCCGCCATATGAAATCCCCGAGGCTGCCTCCAARTCTTCCATGGCAGAGAATTTCAGATGCTGTGAAGCAGAGGATCAGGCTCAGAATAAAGCTAGATGGTCTTGATTGGCTCTAAGGGTTGGGTACGTTGGGCCTTGGGCGGACGGCTTTGGAGCAGGTTGGCACTAGCCTCACAGCCGGCGCCTTCCAGCATCGAGAAATAATCACCCCTAGGAGCTAAGGCGGAGGATTTCTGTAGAATTGGAACCTAATCGCTCACTTGTATTTTATACCTGTATAGAGATACAAAAGAACTGGCAACGCCTCCGCAGAAATTCAATCACACAGACGTCGCTTACACTCGAAGCTTTCTCTCTTCCCTCGTTTCCTATGATTCAGCCTAAAAGATCTACTCAACGAGATGTCTAATGTGTAGTTGAATTTTCGAATAAGAACGTYATGTGTCCAGGGTCATCGCAAGGA
The DNA here is from genome assembly GCA_003988945.1 of Chaetoscypha palmicola. Classification (NCBI taxonomy): domain Eukaryota; kingdom Fungi; phylum Ascomycota; class Leotiomycetes; order Helotiales; family Helotiaceae; genus Chaetoscypha; species Chaetoscypha palmicola. The sequence continues at coordinate 31,623 of QYAH01000345.1, read as the reverse complement.
TTCTGGTATTGATTCGACGTATCGTGAGTCGGGTCACCGATGAATCGATCTAGATGATTATCGTCGTCCATCTTGTCTATTGGCGTAGTAGCTTCCCGGACTCTGGCTAGATGTCAATATAGGTATGGTTAAGTATGATCGACGAATTCGTGTTGCGATCTGAAAKGAGACACACGATGACTCCTGGGTGTGCGACTTCGAAGTTCATAYAGCAAGCTTTTCCATGTCACAACATGACACGCAGGATAAATATCTGGCGTTTGAAAGGACTGCAAGCTTTTCGAGGTCGTGGCGGCGCATTCATGACTTCCACGCGGTGGAAATTCAAAGCCTTTGATGATCTTGGTAATAGACAATAAGGGAGGTGACTTCGCTCTAAAACCAAGATAGCAGCGTGAAGCGCGCCCAGGGTGAATGAAGATAGCTGATAGGTTCCTTACTACGAACATAAGATTATATCAGTCCTTGTAAATTCCAAAGACTGAATTTGGTATTCTTCTACTACCTGTTAACTCGCGCGACAATTTTCAACTAATACATTCTTAATCTACYATGTCATTTGAAGTTATGGCTATAGAGGCCTTCAAATCCTATTATGTAGACTAATGGAAGTTTTCCTCCAGAAGTTGAGATGGTTTTGGATTGTGCAATGTCAAGAGGTAACTTCCCTGAGAGATGATATCCTAATCTCTCCCTGGAGGTAGTCCGCGTGAACAACATTTCGAGAGGTGGATGCTGAAAGGGTCAATTCTTTACGTGGAGGCAAATACTCCATGCGATAATATATTGAAGTGTCCAGGCCGAAGAGCAGTCTCTGTAAGCGAGGCACAATAGCCTGTAGCCCGTATTTCGCCGCCCCAGTCCTGCAGCTCGCTGACAGCATGGCTAGACCACCCCGTATCTACGACTTGGCAGGTACTGTACTGTACATATATGATCAAGAGGTCCCCTTGTTCGAAGCGATTCTACCATATCTCTTGCTTCAAGCCCTAGGACACAACTCCTTCTAATTCTCCCATCAAATTGACTGCGATGCTCGCGCGAAACATGGCACAACACAGCTTCCAGTTCCGCAGCGCAAAAACAGTCGAGACGCTCGCTGCCAAACTCGGATATGGCGAATTCGAAGGCAAGTTCCCCTTACCCCTTGACTCGCCGCATCCTGACCAAATGCGAACAGTTGGCGAGAACTGGAAATGCGCGGCATGTACAACTTCAGACGATCTCTGCGACGATTGCATCACGTCATGGCTCCACGAGCTTGGACACCTCGAGTATACGAACAAGTATGAGCGGAAATTGAGCTTTCAGACAGGGCATGCGGCGCTCGTGATGGGGATTGTGACATTCTTGGGAAATGCGAGGATGGGGTGGTGGGAAGAAGGGCCTCTTCTTGCTTCGGTATGTGCTTGCTCGTGATACTGTCTGAGGAGCTTCGCTGACGATTACTTCAATCTAGATCTCCGACACTTTGAAATCTAGTCTCCCTTCCTTCCTCCTCGCGCAAGGTCCATGGACTTTTTACTATACCCTCCTCCTGGCAGCCATTTGGATATCGGCATTTGTAGTCTTCGCAGGGAGTATGCTGGTGGCAATGTTCCTCATGTCCATGAGTCCGCTCTCTGCGAGACACTGGAGACACATGACAGGGAAAATGTACGTCGGGATGACGATACACTTTGTCGTATATTTTGCGCTGATTATGGCCGACGGTGGATGCTTTTACGATAATCTGCTAGTGATCTGGCCGATCATGATGGGGATTGGGATGTGTTTGAGCACGCTTGTTATGGGGAAAAGAGAGGAAGATGGGCTTTTGGAAAAGCTGGGTGAGGAGGAGAAACAATGTTGAGTTGGAGAGGTTGAAAGTTTGTATTTCTGTAGTTCGTCCTAGTTAAACCTTTGAAGCTCCGTYGTCCTATCATCTCGTAAAGAGCCACCATCTTCAGACCATCGGGACCGGCCACTAGTGGTCAGGGCAGKACAAAAATAGGACATGACGTTCCAGCCACAGCCCCGCCATTGGAGTAGTCTGAACCCCTGAAAATAGCGAGGCGCAGTCACCAGCAAGAATGTTGCCCACGCGTTGCGTTAGTCGAGTACCACGACATATTTGAGCGTCGAACGCTCTTTACCAAGTCTTCACTTCTTCAACACTTCATCACATAATCGAGCATGGCACCAATAACGCTACCCACAAGCTCAACACTTGCCCATCTCGCACGAAGAGCAATCCTCGAGACAGCTCCCGAACTCGCACGCCTTTCCGCGCGGAATGCCCTTCAACCCCGCGCGCTGTCAGTCAACAGCACGCAGAAAACCACGCTGGGCGTTATCGTAGGGTATACAGTTGCGATCGCGCTGTTATGGAATCTGCCGTATGTGCGATGGTCGTTGTGGCCTTTCAAGGTATATTCTATTCTACTCTGTCGCTGGCGGWTGTGRTGCTGATGATGTTAGATGCTGGTCATCGCATTCCACGAGTTCGGCCACGCCATCACGGCGTGTTGTACGGGCGGCAGGGTGAAGTCTATATCACTTGATCCGCGCGAGGGCGGAGTGACGCATATGCAAGGCGGGATCAGTGCGATTACCCTACCGGCTGGGTACCTTGGTTCGTCGCTCATCGGGGCGCTGCTTATAATGTGCGGTTTCAATATCGTGGCGAGTAAAGTTGCGAGCTTCGTCTTGGGTGTTTGCTTCTTGCTTACGCTGTGGTGGGCGAGGAAGGATTGGCTTACGATTGGGACGATTATTGCGGCTATTGGATTGCTGGTTGCTTGTTGGTTTATTAAGCATGCTGAGCCGTTGAGATTCGTGGTGGTATGTTGAAGAATTCGTAGAGGAGATGGTCTTGGCTAATCTTTTCGCAGCTTTTTATAGGTGTTATGTCTTCCCTCTACAGCGTCTGGGATATTTGCGACGATCTTATTCTTCGAAAGGTTAACGAATCCGACGCCAGTGTCTTCGCTAAGCGGTATGGAGGGTCTTCACAATGTTGGGGTGTTCTCTGGTCTATCATCTCTTTGACATTCATGATCGGTGGTATCATTGCTGGSATCGCTGCGTTTCCAGAGGATTGGCAGGAGCAAGAGGATGATTCGAAGAAGTTCATTCCCACTTGATCGGCGGTGGAATTCGGGCATCGAAATGGAGAGATGAATTTGCAAGGAAACGAAACACGCTGAAGAAGATAACGATTTGCCGAGTCAAAATGCTATCCGAAGGGCTGATAATGACCAACGATCAAGTCACGGCTATACAATTGTGGGAGGGAACTTCGACTTGGAGGGAGGCGCAAGGAAACCCGGTTGAAAATGCGTATAATGAGGTTGGCTGGCGTTATATTAATCAACCCGAGATACCCAAAATGGAATTCAAATTGTGGCTTTACGCCTAAGTCTACATCGCATATGCGGTCTTCGTTGGCTAGGGAGACGTAGTTCAAGGTGATTTCATGATAGCGAAGAAGAGAGCTCTGGACGGGAGATTGAATTGGGAAGAATGGATTGGTCTTGGTACGGCGTTTCTGCTTGAGCAAGGAAAGGAAGAATTGTGGGAAGAGCTTCGTCATCTGTGGAGCAACAAGATTTTCTGTTCCCACTACAAACCCTGGTATTGGAGAGATGCGTCTTCAAAGGTCCTGGCACTTGTCTATAGACAACGAAGGCA
>QYAH01000345.1:0-27906 GCA_003988945.1 Chaetoscypha palmicola | reverse complement strand
CAATCTCCATATGTGTAGCTGGATACACAAGGTATTGGAAGCACGTCTGCTTCAGGTACGGTTCCTCGATCACTTGTTGACAATTCGATACGTGATAAGACGTGGCTAGTGGTTTTCGTGTTTAAGACCTAAGGAGTTGCTTAGGACGACGTATTATATTTTGTAGTATCTAGATATTGACTTGAAGCTCTTCTGCCTTCGATTCATGTGCTGGAATGTCATGTGTAGTCGATAAAGGAGCTATAGACTCCATTCCTCCTTCCTCTTAGCCAATTGAAAATGCAGAAGAGGGATTAGCTTCCACTTATGTAAAGAGCGCTTAAAGTGCTACTGCAGTCTCGCTCAAAGAACCCATCTTGATATAAATTTAGATTAGACATTTAAACCTCCCGCCTGCTTCGCGCTGTATCAAAGTAGAGAGACCATCACATTCCCGTATGAACTGTACTCCAACATGTCAACAACGCAGCATTGCCTGGCATGCTAAATTCTTCAACTCTACCTGCTAACTATCCAAGTCAATCTTCTAATCCTACGCACACCTTCTGGCCCGGAAAATGGATGCGAATACCAGCACGCCTAAGTATGATAGTCTCGAAGTCGTTTCAGCGTGGCAGTGCTTGGTAATTGTAACGTGGTGAGTTTTCATGTAGAATGTTGCGCGCATTGTGTCGGTGGTCGATTGGCGGTTATATTTCAAGAGTGATCTGGGAGTCGAGAACGTATCGTGGTAACAGGTTATTGATGACTTTTGTACTCAGACGCCGGAAATTGCATAGGCTTTTGGATCAAGTCATTGGTTGAGGTGAGCTACTTAACAGAGCTAGATGGGATGAGATTCAGCTCCGTGATGCATGGCTCGGAATAGGAGGCGAGCTAGATCGACAATTCGGTCGTCCTGGTGTGGACGTCTTAAAGTCGGCGACCATCTCGAACCGTTCCGTGAACTTGTAACGGCTGGCGTAGCCTTTGTACTTTGCTTCAAATGAAAGTGGACTCGAACACTGGGTAGAACTATTGGTGGCTTGGTGGTTCTCGATGTCCTTCAGAATACCTACTTTGTGAAGCTCGAGGAGGATCTGGAAGGTGTGTTTGTACTGCATACGTTGTTCTGTATCCGCCGTGTCTGTAGGTATGTAGAACAGTCAACCGACGGTGATATGGAACTACCTCTCCATAGTAGTTGGCCGAGGGTACCTCTTAATTGAGAAGTCCAGTTGGATATCGTCTCCCAGTCATCCATCTAATTTTTCCAGCTATCTGACACGCGATAGTAAGAAGATATTGCTTTGGTCTCCAGCGTTTTCAATCTGATTTCGTCTGCTGAAACTTCTACCAGAACGTGCATCATTATCAAAGAAATACATCCTCTTTGTGATTAAGTCCCCGCTACAATGCCATTGTCACTGCAATTGTCTGTCTTATTACAGATACCGTATCCTCGCATCGGCAAGGTAGATAGTGAAAATAAGCTCTGAAAACCCTTCTACGGATCACAGTTTTCGCACATTCTGAGCAATCAGCAAAGCAAGCCCCAAGACTTTTAGCAAATGTTTTTCTTTGTACCAAAATCTATCTTCTTTCTGAGAGACTGTTAGTGATTTCGAATGGATTATAAATTAAGCAAATCTTGCCACCCGCCGTTTGATGATAGCCACCTGTCCCACTCTGTGATGATGTCCCGCGCCGTTTAAATTCCCATCCCATCATTCCCTCCAGCCCGACAACCCCTTACCACCCACCACCTAACCTCCTCAAACCTACTCCAACATATCCAGCCCCCTCCTCTCCCACTCCCTCAACTCRCTCTCACTAGACCCCGGACTSCCMGGCATCCTAATCCCCGAACTCAACCTCCCACGTTCGCCATTCGCTCCAACCTCAACATTCGTCCTCTTAATCCGACTCGAATCACCACTCAACATCCTAGCCACAGCAGCCATCTCTTCCATGTCCCGCTTCTCACTTCTCGCCAAGTCACGTGCGCGCTCTTCTTTCGGGCTTAGGCCGCTGGGTAGTCCTAGTAGATTCTTGGGAGGAACTAGAATGTTAGTTGGGCGATGAGGTGGTCGTGGTGTTTCCGGAGTCTGCGCGTTGGTGGATGTAGAGGTGCTGCCGACAGTCAACGCTGGTGGTGGTGCTCTAGGGTTTGCGGTGCTTGGTCTCTTGCCCTGGACAGGAGCTGGTCGCAGTCTCTGGTTATTTGAGCCCACAAAAGCATTGAGTTCGCGAGTATCCGTTCCTCTGGGACTGGCAGTGCTGGGTCTTTGGCCAGCTCTAGCTATCGCCGGGTGTGTCGATTTCCACTCAATCGAACGGCTTTTGTCTCCAAAGGTAGGACTCTTACTCTTCTGAATCGGATCCTCCTTGAATCTCTCCAAGCCATCGTCTTTCTTCGTCTCAACTCTTCTCATCCCGCTCTTGTGGCTTTGAGAGGTTCCAGGCCCGAGTCCCTGACTCACAGGCCGAATCGGGAAAGCATCGGGGGTCGCATCTTGAGGATTGCGTTCTGAGCGTTTTGAACKTCGGARGAATTTGAAACGTGAGAACATGTTGGCGTGTTTGGGAAGATGTAAGGCTACTCGGGTCTATGACTTTTGACTATCTCGGGTTTGGAAAGGTGCTGTGTTGTTGGGGTGGAGGTTGATGATGAGGGTCTGGAATCTGGATCGACGGTAGGGTTAAGCGAGGTTCATGATGTGACCTTGAGGGTCCAYSTCCACCTTGTTCCGATGGATATTTATAGAAGGAGGCCCCTACCCTTTTTGGATGAATCACAATTCACCGATGTGATGAAAATATCGAGATGTGGTTGAARTATTTGTCTGAATGGGATTGTATTTCCCATATTCTAAAAGGGACTRTTATCCTGACCGTGTAAGGAAGGTAGCATTCGGTTTACRTCCCCGGTGAGGCATAAAATACGAAGCATATGTCCAGTAGTAGAGCGAAAAACAGCGAAAGCCATCCGTCAAGCTCGATTGTAGAAAGGATAATATTGGTAAGGCTGAAAATGGGTCTACCTGATATATCACATAAGTTGAGATGAAACAAAGATGGGGATAGAAGGAAATGAGCATGGTYGTATGGAGTTCTCGAGCGGAGTTCCCTCTACCTGCTATTACAATCTCAACACTTGCGKCTTAACATTCTGACGTTGCTCTTTCTTTGCGAAACCGAGACGACCGTCCTATTATAAGTACTCGGCTCGATCAACGATCTCGCGAACTAGACGCTCATGAAATGTTACTTCCCATCTGTGTTGCTGATGTCCATGCTGCAGATTTCCAGCACACGATAGTGAAACGGCCATGGCTTCCTAAGCACTCYCAGCAAAGAGCATGTTCAATGGCGGAGGTAAAGTCGTGGAGTTGCATGCAAAACCTCAAGTCCAAGCTCTCAGAACCGTGCAACGAAAATCCAACAGCTGTCCCATGATTCTAGCGTGGGTCGCGTGGAAAAGTCGTGACCATTTACAATTGCAAAGTCTTGTCTCCAATGCGCACTATGTCCAGTCACTATCTTCTTGACGAACTCGGCCCGGAACGTCGGATCGCCACCAAGGCTACAAGCATTTCCTCAAAGTCAATTCAAAGTACGTACAGCCGTCGGCCGATGTATTGATTGCTTGCTTGCTTGGCAGTCTTTCCAATAACGAGAGCATTTCGATGGATATGTGTATATTGTAGTGTGAATCTAAAAGCGATATGGATTATCTATAAATTAATGTCTATAATGCAACGCAAAACGAATTGTGCCSTCGACGGCTGGGTATCTATCCATGAATAATATGCGTAGGGGAATATCGCCGAACTCGCGCTCTTCTTCTCGCCAGCTGTTTGGAGTATTGTCAGTTAATGACAGCAGAAGGTAATAGTACGACTTACCTCAATGACCGAAGCCCAAGTAATAAGTACAACCTGCTCCCATGATTCTCCTAGATCTGGAACATTCAAGATGCGTAGTCTTCCCCTCTTCTTCCACTTCAATAGCCCTTTTCCAATGTACTCAGCATATATTACATGATCATCCTTGTCCTTTTCAATCAGCACAAGATCACCCTGATCATCAATGATATTGTTCCTCGTCCGAATCCAGTGGAAGGTCTTCCTCGTGCCATCTGGAAGCTCGTGCTCGAATTCATATCGCATGTGCGTCCAGAACCCTGTAGTCCTCAAATGTTCCCACACCATCTCGTGCGATCGATCCTTGAAATCACCCAGTCCAAAACTATTCCTTCCMGTCAATGGTATATTTGCGACTCCCAAACTCTTTCCATCTTTATCCGTACCCGATCGTAGGATTACACCAGGAGTATTGGGCAACCAGAACCGATGTTCGATGTAATAGTACCTGCCAGTATCCGTCAAATGCACAGGACAGACCCGCAGATTCGTCACGAAAGCGTTATACACGACGAATTCCGAAAAGTCCTCCTCCTCTCGGATTCCGAGTCCAAATTTCGCGGCGACCGTATCGTAGAATTGTGGTTTTTCCGAGGCATCGAATGGATTCGGCTTCTCTTGTGAAGGTGTAGGAGCCGGGGCGGCATCGACATCGGCATTAGTCTTATCGAATCGGTGATCGAGGGAATGTCGCTGTGGCTCTCCGATGTCTAACGTCTGTAAATTCTGCAACGCCGACTCCACAGCCGCCAGTCTATCATGCAAGGAAGTCATTTTGAATAGGGAGGAAAGAGAAATGCAAAAGGGAGCGAGAATACTTGCTCAAGAGTCCGTCGGAGCAGGCCACTTCTTACCGTCGATAAGGTCCCCACATGCTGCGGATAGGCACAAGATCTGTGTGGAAACATGAGTAGGAACCCGCCACTTGCGTGGTAATAGGATGGTTTCCCGGGATGAAGATTGTGATGGGCGGATAAGGTCAGATGGGGTGAAGTTGGGCAGCTGCCTTTAACTTGAATTGGGATGGTCTGATGCAGGTTAATTTTTTCTGGTAGGAATTGTGGACCATCGTCATGATTACTAACCGGCTTTGCATCTTCTATTCGAGAACTAGATGCAGATGGAATGGTTTAAAATCTTGGAGAACCCCTGGATTTRAACATTTGAATTACTTATATCTGACTGTATTGATGACGACGTGGGAGGGGCGGAACACAGTGATATTGTAGCAGCAACTACTGCCACCACCACAACGAAGTGGAAAAGATACTATACAAGTTTTGAGGTCGTTGTGTTGTTGTTGAGAACTTCGGTTTCCGTGGTATTGCTGCACGCTATAGCCTATTGCTGCGCGCTGTTATTCAGCATCTAGGTTTGTAATGTCCGCGTCTATCCAAACCATTTCTCCTATGATTTGTCATAATTGACCGAGCAGGACGAGAGCGATKTTAACGTCATCTAATCTGCTGCGGGCTTTCTACACGAAGATAGCGCCCAAGACCTTGCCCGCGGGCCGCCACAAAGCTCGATCCAAGATATGATGTCATTCAAACATTCCGCTGGACTTGATCTGGAACTCTGTTTACTATTCAGACAAGAAATAGTACATATTTACATTATGTGCCTATGTATATTAGCTCAGAAGTCCTTGTAGGCCACGGAAAGCCTTGAGGGAGGGGCTGACACCGTGGGAAGACAACGCGCCGGACGAGCCGGCATAAGCCGTTACTAAGAAGTATTTCCCTGGTTTTGAGGCGAGAACAAGATTTCGGTTTCCATGGTTTGACCTTGAGGTCGTACAACCGACAAAGATTTCGAACTCTGATGCGAGAAGAGATCTGTTTCTTTAATTCCTGCTATAAAGAAATAGAAATGAGGTGATGGCTGAGGAGAATAGCTGTCCAGCAGCTAGTATTCGAAGCTAATTTCACTACACTTGAAGGCATTGGGTAACGTACACCAGTACAAAATACCCCAAAACGAAGTTTCGAGATTACGAGAGCACAGTTTCGACCAACATGTCCAACATAGTTATTTCGCCCCTATCTACGCATCCACGATCGAGAAATATATCCAGCTTATTTCCCGCTGTGCCCACCACTACGACCATTCTTAGTCACATGCCAAGCACCCTGAAGAAACTCTTGATCAATAAGCTGACCATCATCGCCAATCTCCAAAGTCCCGACAGTTTCTCCCTCATTATCAACAAGTGTCGCTTTTGTGCCTGGAGTTGTATGGTATAAGCAAATCTCGACGCTCTTCGCGTAATCATAAACTGTTCTCGTCTCTCCCCATTTGCCCAGAACTAGGATCGAATTCTGGCGTACGTACAGCGGTAGCGTATCGAATTTGTGGTTCTCCTTGAACCATCCCGGTCCCTGTTTGGTCTTGTTGGTAAAGAAGTCGGTCCACTTCCCGGCTGGCAAATAGAACTCAACATCTCCAGACTCCTCAAAGACTGGAGCGACGAGAAGACTACTTCCAAACATGTATTGGCGATCTAAGAACCAGGAAGTCTGATCCTCTGGAAACTCCAAGCACATAGCTCGGAGAGATAGTGGAAGACCAAGTCTTGCCGACTCCTGCGCCTGTGAGAAAATGTATGGCATGAGTCGGGCTTTCAAAGTGGTCCATTTTGACAAGATTTTGGAGCATCCTTGATCGCTTTTATCATCGTTGTCGACAGTCCATGGTACGCGGAAAGAATTGCTACCATGAAGACGACTATGCGAACAGAGAAGACCGAAAGCAACCCATCTTTTGTAGATCCAAGGTGGTGGATATCCTTCGAAGCCGCCAATATCAACAGACCAGAACGAATAGCCACAAAGGCCGAGCGAGATGCCACCTCGAATCGATTCAGCCATAGCTTCTGGAGTCGACTCACAGTCGCCACCCCATTGTAGTGGAAATCGTTGCGTTCCTGCTGTTGCGGAGCGTGCAAAAAGGACTGCTTCGTTCTCGCCAAATCTGTCCTGCAGAGCCTCGTAAACAATTCTGTTGTATAGGAATGCATAATAGTTGTGCATTTTCCGTGGATTCAAGGATGGATCGAACCATTGAACGTCTTCGCTGGGTATACGTTCTCCAAAATCTGTCTTGATCGAGTCGACACCTGTATCGAAAAGTCCTTTGAGGCAACCCACATACCACTCTACGGCTTCTGGATTTGTGAAATCTACTATTCCCATGCCCGTCTGCCATAAGTCCCATTGGAATATGTCTCCATTCTTTCGCTTAAGAAGGTAGCCTTTGCTGGCCGCAAGTTTGAAGACCGGAGATGCTTGGCCAAGATATGGATTGATCCAGACGCAAACCTTTTTGACGAGTCCTGAAAATATGTCAGCCATGATAACCGTAATAATTTGTCTACTCACCTGATGCCTTCAGTCTTGCGATCTGAGCTTTCGGATCTGGGAACATCTCCGAGTCGAATACAAAATCACACCAATGGAAAGCCTTGAGCCAAAAACAGTCAAAGTGAAAGACTTCTACTGGGATATCTCGAGCTTTCATTCCTTCAAGGAACGAATTGACAGTGGTTTCGTCGTAATTGGTGGTAAAACTGGTGCTCAACCAGAGACCATAGCTCCAGCTGGGTACTTTTCCAGGTTTCCCAGTCAATATCGAGTATTTGTATAGGATTTCCTTGGGTGTTGGACCGTGAATTATGTACCTAGGCGAATTAATTCGAGATGCCTTGAAAGAAATACTGAGGATTACCATTTAATTCTCTGACTTTCAACGCTCGTCTGCACTCGACAACACCTCTCAGTGCCAATTTCTAGCTCCACTTTGTCCGGGGTATCGATGAAAATACCGTACCCTCGGGAACTAATCCATAGTGGAACATTCTTGTACGCTTGCTCACTGGATGTTCCACCATCTGCGTTCCATAGAGTCACTGATTGGCCAACTTTGTTGAACGCTCCGAATCGTTCTCCAAGCCCGTGTACAGACTCGCCAACTCCAAGAGTTGTTTGTGTGAATATGTAATGATTCAGGTTCCTCATATCCGCTGTCTGCATAGGGGTGCTTGGTGCTGGACCGTATGCAAAGCCAATACTTCGGTTGAGCAACGATGTAAGCTCTTTGGACCCATCTGTGCTGTGAAATCGAATACCAAAATCATGATCTGCGGTTTTGATAGTGGCAGATATCGAGCCAGAGGATAAGGTTGTTGATTTTTCGGATTTTATGATGTTCGTACTGCTTTTATCTGGTTTGCCTGCGGGATAGAGATCGAAATGTGGTCCTGGATTCAAAGCTCCCAACCAGTGTGTAGCTTCGATGGAGATGACCCCATCAAACGGGGCTGCGACATCCTAAAGCACATTAGATCGGATGAATTCTTGGAGTTTAGGTCAACATACAACTGTGAGCGTACTGAGGTTCAGAATATCTGACCGTTGCAGGATTTTCCTCGTTGGACATAGCAAGCTCAATGCTTTTCCATCTTCTCGAGGTGTAACTGAGTATACATCTTCTGCGTATTCAAGGCGCTTGCCTTCAGCAGGGAGCCACATACCATCACGAAACTTCATGATGGGCAACGAAATAGATATAAAAGACCGGAGCAGATTTGTTGCTAAGATGATGGTATTCCTCGAAAGAAGCTCTCGAATTTCTGATATCAAAAGCTCGAGAGTCTGATAGAAAAGCGTTAAATAGAGGGGTCACTATGCACTTGTCAAGCCACCTTCTGGAAAAGAGTCAACAGCTTGTTATACTTGCATGACTTGCATGTCTGCTACCTGATTCGAGGWGCCAAGCATGTTGGCAAATCCGACGGCTTCAATCCATGTGGCTCGTACCACCGGAGGTGAGCCGGTGTTGTAGCATGATGGAGYTCGAGATGCAGGTGTGCAGATGCTCACTGGCGCGTACAATGGCATGACGCTGAGAGGTGGGCTGTTGTGCGTAGACGAGGACGGATGTAGTCAAGAAATTCCTCCAGCTGTCGGTGTATCATAGTCCGGCAAGTGCATCTGACTAAGCATGAATTGGCCACCACAACACCGCACGATAGGATCTTTCGATAGACATTCACATCGACGATGACCTCGAATATTATCGATTCGCAGCCCCTACTCTTCGTGCTAATAGCCGTGTGCCTTGCATGATGCATCCTCCTTTCATGTTCAAAGAGTCTACTTCCAGCTGGTGAGAGAGAGCAATCCGTTCATTTGATGGACCACTCCCCGTGCTATTAAGCAGCTTGAAAATAGACTCTTAACATTTACTGACTCTCCGTGGGTTCAAGTGTGCAGGTTAAGACATGACAGCGATTAGGCCGTGGTCTGGCCTTCTGAGCTTACACCTCACTCTCTATCATTCAGAGCTTGAAAGAGGCCAACAAATGATCTTCGACTGATACATCCCGCCCCGTTCCAGCTGACAATACTACCACGAGCTATGCATCGCCTTTGTGTAAAGACCATATTCGGTCGTCCCAAGGAGGATTCTGGAACACTCAACGATTGGAATAGAGGAAATAGCTGAGGAGCATGGGATTATCGTTTATCTGTCGGAATTACAACGTCTTTGAAAGGCATTCCATTCGGCTTACCAGATCCAGTCCTCCAATTCGAAGATATTTTTCTCCCTCAAAAGCTCTGATTCGACAAGTTCTACATCGCTTTCGGCCCGCGAAAACTCAACCAGTGTCCAAAACCAGCTGACACGGACTGACGGCCCGGCGAGCAAGGCGTGGAGATTCTCAGGCATCACAAGGATTCGAATGTATCTCTTTTCTTTATGGGCTAGTCCTGACGGTGTTCCACTGAAATGTAGCTCAAAGTTGTTTTGGCATTTGCTAGAAACGGCCRCACTCCTCCACACACTTCCTGGGCATTCCTCGGACATACAAGCGCTCCTCTCGCGTGTCAATATCTCTACCTTGCATCTCGCGACTCGGTCTGAATTTTCCGGTGGTTGGATGTCGTTCTGAAAATCCATCCAACCATTCCCCAGACTTCAATTTAGCCGGGGCATGGCGGGGTAGTGGTGGTGATCCGGGGGTGGAGATGCAGCTCGGTCTGGACCGAGAACCATATTCTTTGGTTGCAGGAAAAGTAGGCTGAGGTGATATCGAAAGAAATATCACAATCTCTTGCTTCTACATAAGGTGGTCTGAAGCATCATCGGAGCTCCACTGAACTTGTGAATCCATCGCAGTGTCCTCGTCATGGGTAAACTTTTCAACATCTCGCTAGCAGTATTCGCTGCGACGGGGTGAGTACCGTTTCATATTGATTCAAGAAGTTTGCTGACACCTTTCTCGATAGTTCGTTCTTGTTTGGCTACGATGCTGGTGTTATGACGGATGTTATCGGGTCGCCTCATTTCTTGAGATACTTCAACACAACGAAAACATCATCCGTAGTTGGTGCAATCAATTCAACTTTCAATGGCGGGGCTGTATTTGGGTCTCTCATGGGCGGCCTCACGATGGACCGGTTTGGTAGAAAAATGACCATACAAATTGGAGCACTCATCTGTCTGGTTGGAGCAATTCTTCAAGCTTCAGCTGTGAGCTTAGCTATGATTCTAGTTGGTAGAATCATGGCTGGTTGGGCTGTAGGTCTTTTGAGCATGAGTGTGCCTGTGAGTTCCTTCTCTCTCAGAGTGTAGGGCATTACTGAGTTTGTACATTTAGGTATACCAATCCGAATGCGCCCATCCRAAGATTCGAGGATTGATTGTAGGAATGGCACAACAAATGATTGGGGTTGGTTTCATCGTGTAAGTAGTTCTCTCAATATGCTCCACAATACTCACCCATCTGCAGTTCAACCTGGGTTGGCTATGGAGCTCATCATGCTGGGGATCAAACCTCTTTTCAATGGAGATTCCCACTCGCCTTTCAAGCGGTACCGTGTGTGGTAAGTGCTGAAACTCCCTACTTTTATTGTTTTCTCACATTATCTAGATCTTAGTCATTGGCATGATCTTTTTTCCCGAAAGTCCTCGACATCTCATGGCAACCGATCGCGAGGACGAAGCAATGAGAGTCCTGCAGAAGCTGCACTACGATGGAACAAACGGGGAATGGATCGATAGCGAATTTACCGAGATCAAGCAGACGATAGCGGCGGAGAAGGCCATCACTGCTCCCGGCTGGCTTGTCATGTTTACTGTCCCGCAATGGAGAACCAGATTGATGCATGGAGTCGCAGTGCAAGTATTCACACAATTAAGTGGAATCAGTAAGTCCATCTCATGTCGCAGCGGTGATTTATTGCTCACCTCCTGGCAGATGTGATTGGATATTACCAAGTGATCATGTACGAAGCATTGGGCTTTACTGGAAGCAAAGCTCTCTTGATCTCCGGCATTTACAACTGCGTTGGCCCTTTGACAAGTAAGTCCCGATCCCGCGCCTGCTGCAATTTATCGACTGACTTGAACAGATCTTATATTCATCGTCTTCCTTGTCGATCGAGTCGGTCGTCGCAAGCCTCTTCTCTTCGGTACCGTTGCGATCACATGCGCACTTATCTGCGAAGGTGTGATCAACAGTCAGAATATAGATGGAGATAGACACAGTCTCTCGGTCGCAGGAGTATTCTTCCTATTCCTAGTAACCACACTTTTCTCGGTCTCGTTCGGTCCCATTTCCTGGATTTACATGTCCGAGTAAGTCTTGATATCCACATCCTGCCGCTTCTGCTCATCACTAACATCGCAAAGGGTCATGCCAATGCAAATCCGCGCCCGAGGCAATGCCTTTGCAACCGGCATCGGAAACTGGCTCGTCGCAACCCTCTTCGCGCAAGTCTCACCAATCGGCCTCGGTGATATAGGATGGAAGTACTACTTCGTCTTCGTGGCATTCAACATCTTCGTAACATTCCCAGTCATCTTTTTCTTGTTCAAAGAAACGAAACAAATGAGTCTCGAGGACATCGATTTGTTGTTTGGAGAGCGGGCTTTGGGGACGTTGCCGGAAAATTTGCATAAGGAGGAGTTCAGCGCGGCGGTTGAGCTTGAACATCATCATGCGGATACTAAGGTGTAGATCAAGAGTTGGAGCCATAAGGTACCAATTTCAAAGTGATAGCATTCCTATCCAAAGCCCTGCAGAGTGCCGAGAAACCAAACATAGTTCCGCGAGGAGAGATACTAGCCCATTACCCGCTTCCTTCGCTGTGAGACCATTCCCTGCAAGAAACATATTGAAAGTACACCTATCCGACCCATCCTCTAGAGCAAAACGCCGAGAAGGGTATCATCCAACGCCGTCGAGGCAACCTAAAATCCTACCCGTATGTACCTCAAACTCCCGAAACGCTATGAACAATTGCTGTTCTCCACCATTGAAATCATTACCAAGCCCTCAGAACCCATTGCACGCATTCCGATTGATGCTTCTAGGATTGCTTGGGATGACTCCCGCAGCGACTGCCTCTGTGATGATAGTTAGCAGAGTCGTACGTCAGAGAAAGAAAACATATACACGTACCTTGATAGCTCCATCTGTAATCGCCAAGTTGCGATTTCCAACTCCTGGCCACTCCGTTAGTGTTCAAGACCAATCAGCTTTGCGAGAAACGTACCAATAAACCCAGCCATTCACGTCTCTCTCATAACTCATAATCTGAGCAGCGAACCATTGGTTGTAGAATGCTTTGTTGGAGTCTGGATGCCAGTCTCCAGTCCATTGCACGTTGTCGGGTACCGATAGACTGAATCTATTATTTCTCGCTTAGCGAGGAGGGCTCAAAGCCGTAGCATATAAGGTGGAAGATAGGAAACTTACTCTCCTACAATTGTTGGCCAATTGCTGGTCAAAGTTAGTAGGTGGGTTGCTACCGAGGGACGATGGGCTGGAGATGGACATACCTGAATCGATTGTTGTGGCATGCGTCTGAGATGTATGAGTTTCGAGACACGCCAACTCTAGAGTCCCATTTTGTGTAGCTGTGGACTCATTAGCAATAGTGTCCCTTTCTTGGGCACATGTACTTACCGATGGTCGTCGTATGCCATGTACCACTTGTTCGTGAGAAATTGTTCTTTCCCCATACGTCAGCAGCATTCCTCGAGAAAGACGACGTACTTACCAGGATCCCCTGAGCCCCAAAGTGTATTCATGACTTGAACATGCAGAAAATTTGCATCGCTAATTCCAATTGCTCGCTCTCGTGTGCGAATAGCCTGGCTCGAATTTAGACAAAGTTCAAGGGCACGAACTCTGAGAAACTTACATTATATGCACCTGGATAATATTGATCGCGAAGACCTGTGGTGATACCTTGATCTTGTGAAGGCTCGTTGACAACCATCAGCATACCAACATTGCGAAATGCAGGCCAGCGATGAACGACTTCAGTCATCCAAGCAAGAAATTGATAAGCGCGGTCATAGTTCCAAGGCTTATAAAAACCAGCAGAAGGAGCGAACTGTCCTGTGAATGGCTGATTGGCAACCTGAGCGGATGGAGCACCATGCAAATCCAGGATAATGTAAAACCCAGCCTGAGCAGCCCATTCACAGACGCGCTCCAGGTATGGAAATGCACCTTGCGGGAAATGCTCGCTGTCGTTCCAGACGATCGTTTCGAGAAGCCAGTATCCAAGAGGGATTCGAATAGTGTTGATACCATAGCTCTTCATCTGCGCGATATCACCTTGAGTGATCCAGGTATTCCAGTGATTTTGAAAAGCTGCATTCGCACGAGCTTGACCGAGACCAGAAACACAGTCGAACTCGGATTTGTATGGACCGCAGCCCATGCTGTTCCATTGGTTTGATGCCATCCATGGTTCGAATACGAAGAGAGAACCGAGATTTACTCCTCGGATCTTGTCGAAGCTCGGAAGGGTTCGCTTGGAGAAAGAGGAGTTCTTGGGAAGGGCGTCGAATGTGGTATTGAGGAGTAAACCATCAGGTAGCCAAGCAGCAGCTTGAGAAGTAAGGAGAATCAAAAGAAGTGAAAAATTGAGAAACATAATGTCGTATGATGGTGTAAACGCTGTTGAACTGTGATTGTATTGTACAAGCCGGTTGTACTAGAATTGAAAACTTGAAGTAAGGAGTGTGACAGAATGTAATTATTGAAAGCGGGGGAATGCATAGTTGATATGTAGAAGGGGAAATTGAACAGGGCGGGGGTAATGGCAGAGACATCGTGAATCAAGAGTGAATAAGTGTGTCTGCCAAAGACTTTGCCATCAAGGATATGTAAGGAGCATGAGGAAGTGACAATGTTGAGAATATGCACATCTGCCAAATTGTTACCCAAGAAAAAGAAACAGGCGTAATAGTGCAAGCTCAGCTATTGGATAGAGTGTAAATTTCTGCGGAAATGACTTGCGCAGTTGCAAATGCCTCTTCTGAATTATCATTTGATGAAGCATACCCTTGGCGAGGACAAGGGATAAGTGGCAACGTTTCATCATATCTAGACATGAAATAAGGGCTTTCGACAAGTAGTTCACCGCATACCTGGGATAAGTAGGAATCATTCTCACAGATATTGATACATTTCTTTGGGTGAGTGATGTGTAACGCTCAGCTGAATGATTCGAGTCTACATCGGAGGAATACCTGAATTAGGAGGCCCGCGGAGTATTCTTTGGCCTCAAAGAAATGAAAAATATATGATAAATGACTTCTCGATGACGAGAATTCGGGCCGTGAATGACTGATGACTAAAATCTGTGAATGAAGGAAGTGASGTTGTGGTGAAGTTCGCCTGCTGATTTTATCACCGACCGATTCAAATGACAGGGCCAATCATCAGCCGACGGGAAGCTAGTCCGCATGTCACCAGCCACAACGCGAAATGTCAGTGTGATGTTTAAATCAATGTCCTTTGTACTCTGTGATGTATCGTTAGAGTACGACATGGCTTGAGGGTAGGACGAGGAAGGAGAATAAGTGTTAAGATGCTGCTGATATCGTCCTCTGAATCCATACCAGAAAGTCGTGAAAATGTGATTCTCGATCTGTGTAGAAAAGGGGTGGCACATGTTTCAAAGGTCTAGAAGCGGCAGCTGAATGTTGGCCAGCGAATGCGAGGAGAGAGCTGAAGCAGCCACTTGACTTGGGGCTGAAGACATGGATACAATATTCTCGGAATCGTGGATGCTAGAAGCCGGCGATAGAGTGTAATGTGTAATGTGTGACCAACAACGCAAAAATTGCCAACTTCTTTCGCGATTTGATGTAGCCAATACTAGATGTCGTGTGGGAGAAACAGAATAACTCCAAAACACAACGGTTGTTACATTCGACAGTACACTGTGAGACTGTGTCTATGCGCGGGAAGTGATGGTACGAAGAAATCACATCGCTGAGGAAAATTTCAAGCTCATCTTCTACGCCATGGAACTTTCTTTGCGAGGAAAAACAGCAGGCTAGCAATCGTGGCAACTCTGACACTTGCAGCGATCCAGATGCCTCTTCTCGCGAGATCATAATAACCTTCCAGCATAACTCCAACGGCATATGGTCTAGTGGCATTTTTACTCTTGGTTACTCCCTTGTTGTCCCCTTCTCCAACAGCGCGAGGATCATCTGGTATTGCGGCTGCTTGCGTCTCGCTGTCCATTGCAGTCTGACTTGCGCCRGTACCGCGTAGCTTTGCCTGGTTTGTCCTTCTGAGAGATCGACTGAGGATGTGGATTATGAGCCGAACGTCCAACGAAGTAAATGTTGGGTATGACCAGAGATCGACAGCATTGTTTGGTGGCAGTTGATCCAGGAAATCTGCAAGAATCCCTAATGTGAGGCCCCATAGCAAGAGCGGCCTTGTTTCTGCGCGGACCTGGTCTGGCCCGTACCAGCTAAACAGCTTGTCTTTCCATGAAGTATTGGGTCTTTGTTCGGCAAAGAATTCGGCGGTTGACGTGCATTGAAGGGATTCGGAGGGTGTGAGCCGGATCGCTGAGAAACGCATCTTCCCTAGAATTGATCGAATTGCGCTCTTTGTGATTTCCCCTCCTTGACGCGCAAATCGATCCGACACGTCYACATATTCGTACGTTCGAGAAGAAGGAGAGAGGAGGATTCGGAGAGGAACCCAATGAGTTGATGCCACTTCGTTGGGTTGTAGCTTGAGCGGAGGGAGGTCGGGCTGTGTCCAGAGGAAGACGAAAGGGCAGAGGACCATAATACTATGTTGTCAGAAGAGCTTGCTAACTGGGAGATAAAACTTACGGAACCTTTCCCCACGACGTACTCACGACTCGCTCGGGGAGATTGCCAATGTATAAGGCGTCGGGCGAGGACAGGTCGAGTCCGATTTCTTCTGCCGTTTCCCGTATAGCGACGGCCTTGTCATCTGCATCTTCTGGATCTCTTTTTCCACCAGGAAGCGCGACATGGCTGGTCCATCGATCTCCTTGCCTAGCAGCTCGTTTGATGAAGACCACCTCTGGATCGCCATGTTGGACCCATTCTTGCGCGAAGAATTGTTCGAGAGTCGCTGGAGTATTGTTGGTGGGGTGGTCGTGAAAGGAGGGACGGACTCGCAGGACAAGGGCGACAGACGCGCGTTTCTTACAGCTCTCGGGGTTTGCAACGTGAGGATAGGGGTCGTTCGAGAGACTCGTGAGTGTATCTTGCAGAGCGTCAATTAGCTGTGGAGGGTCGTTCTGTGTAGCCATAAGTTGAGGTTATCGTGGAAAGAAAGTGTTGAATGCCAAGACAAGATGACGAACAGAAACACTCGAACCGCTACGTATCAACAGACTTCTAGCTTCGAAGGTGCTTCCACAAGTTGGGAATCAACGCATGCTTTTGACAAGTAGAGAAGACTCTTTCTCGCTGAAAGGCTGGACAATTAAGTGCGGACCAAACCGGCCACCTTTAGCTTGATAGGATCAGCGGATGGTAGATTTGTCCCGTCTCTCGCATACTCATTACTCATTAGTGTGTTAAACAAGAAGAGCAAATCGAAGCTGGTAAGCCATATGAGCCGAGYAGATATACCTGCGTACCTCAGGTAAGTTACGTGCCAATGTCTCTTATATCATTAATAAACACTCAGGTCTATCAAAGCCAGGAACGAGCAAGCGTGGGAAGCCTGCGCTATTTCTGCTCCGTACACAACATAAGTACCTTCCCAACGAGGTCTTTTAAGATTACCGTTACAAGCAACAAGTTACGACAAGGCTGAATGCTTGAACAAGAAAGACTCAAAGGGCTAAACATACTTGAGTAGTCATTACACCTCATAAGCTTTCCAGCTCGGTACGTCCTCTCCTTGCCTAGGGCATAGCTGAGTTACCAGTCCTAGTGGGCTTTAGTAAAACAAGCTCTCGAATAACTACGATTACATCGAAGGGAATTGGCCCAGCAGAGATGTGCCATTTGACACGTTATCTCGCGTCGTCGATACGACGGGGCGTGTCCCGTGCGGTTGTACAGTACATCATCAAAAGGGCGACTTGGTAATTCTCCTGTGATAAATTACGTGGAGACGCTCTGTCATACCACTGCCATGGATGCTTTACTAAACTCCTTTTAAGTGAAAGGAGAGGGCTGTTGATTCATGTCTGATCAAGCCTCCTCGGCAGTGGCCTCACGGTCTTCAGTTGCACAGGACATTTTGAACAAGTTCACTGGTAGGAGGGCAGATCATGGCCTCACTACAAGAGTAGATCGTTACACTTTCGCTAGATGAAGGTGATAGTTCACCCGTGTCAGGATATTATGTTTTCGTAAGTCTTCAWTCGTTATTCCGCTGGGACGTTGTCGACCTTTGATTCAGGTCATGTTCTGCAAGGCAACTTCACGATGGAGAAAGACGATTCAAAACATCATACAAGAATTTTCAAAGATCAAAACAAGTATTTGATTGTAAAATACGCGTCCCTCCTGACAATCTTATGCAATGAAGAGTGCATTGCTGCACTCCTCGTAGAGCGAAAGCTCCTGCCTCATAAAACAAATCTAAACTAGGAAAGCTCTTTTCTAGATGGATTGTATTAGGAATGCATTGCTGCACTCCCACAAAGTCGATCGCATACACTCAAATCCCTTAAAACGAATAGTCAACCAATGGCCCCTCCGTACAGGACGAGCCCCAAATACCCTCAGAGTCTTCGTTTATCTTTTGAGAAAGAACCTTTAAGCGCTCCGAAGCAGTTCCGCCTTCCAAATCTTTAAGGGCGCCTTGCGGCGCCCTCTGTTCTGCTTCTGCCATATCCATCAAGTGTTTGTGGGCATCTAGCATCGTCTTTCTCATAGTACTGTCTGCACTGCGCCTCGACATTGAAGGTACATCGGTTGGCTGCTTTGTCGTTGCCGTGAAGAATTGAGTTTTATTCGAAGCGTACCGCTTGTTCAATTGGTAGCAGAGAGGCTTCGACTGGATTTGAGATTGCCAGTTGATCCAGTGTTGGTCGATCTTTTGGCCTTGTGGTCCCCTCCAATCACGAGCAGCAGTTCTCTCTAGTCCCCAAGATTCCAGGAACTCCCGAATTTGTTGCATTGCTGCAACAACTTCAGGAGTGCCTCTGATGTTTGGATTTGTGATATCAACAAACAACATATTAAGAGGAGTTTGAAGATTGAAGGGTAGAATCGGTGTCCCATCTTCCTTGCAGAGCCCCGAATCAAGCCGGCCACCCCGAATCACAAACATTGGTCCCAATTCTCTGTTCAGTTGTCGTAAGAACATACTCCCTGGGCCGAGAATTGATGCCCAAGGATTTGGGTGGTTGGATGGTACTAGGTAGGGATACTTTGGTAGGGCGTGGGAAATGTTATCGATAGTAACGTCTCCCCACGGTAGGTTGCCTTTGGTGATCCCGCGATAGTACTGTTGAATTCCTTGCTCTTTACACCACGACATTACATATTGATACGCCTTTTGAATGCTCTTGTTGCTGTCTTCTGGTGATCTAGCAGCGGCAGGAGGTGGTGGTAGTCGAACAACGACAGCAGGCTCTGGCTCGGATTCTGGCTCTGGCAGTGCTTCTTTGGYGACAACTGCAGCAGGCGCCGGTGCTGGGAACTCGCGCATTGGTTGCTGTTGAGCTCTGAATACAGGTGGTGCTGGCTTGAGGATAACCGAAGCAACCTGCTTTGCAGCAGGTGCCGGTAATGATAGCGAGTGCGGTACCGGATATTGAAGAGCAGGCGACGGCGGTAAAGATGTGGCCCATCTTGAGGCGGATAGTGGCTGCCGACCATTGCTTGATCTATCAACTGCCTCGTCGACAATCCGATGGATCTGCGTAGCTTCTTCCTCCAGTCGCTGTCTCCTGGCGTCCTCGTCCAGTTCCTTCTGTTGCCAACCCGGCTCTTCTCTCTGGCGACGTTCCATCTCTATTGTCCACMGTGGTTCGGGATCGACCCCCGGAAACACTGGATCATCATCATCGGCTCCGACTAGAGGCAATTAGTCAACGAAACTGTCGACTGAAGATAAGGAACTTACAGTAGCGGCACCAGATACTGCTCTCGACACGCCAGAGGAGCCAGGCATTTGATGACCCCTGGTACCTCGGTCGAATAGTTGCGTCTTGGAGCTCGTATGTCTTATCGAGAACTTTGAGAGTGCGTTGTTTGGGGTGTTCCCGCTTGGCTGGTTTGAAAGTAGGGCGATTGGGATGGTCGTGGCAGATGTAGGATTGGAGGAGTGGCTTCTGGGAAACATAACCTCCTGCTGGCTCTGGACGTTTGATGATAGGCATTGTTGATTGAGGTTTGAGGTGGTAATTTGAGGTGTGTGATGTGTATTCTGTAGTAGCTGTGATGTGTGATATCTGGTTTCTGCTCGCTGTGTAATCTCGGTGACGTGCTGGGGAGAAAAGAAAGAAACGACGAAGAAAATAATATCAACATTGGTGGTAGTGTGTGAGTTTCGCTACACGTGATGTTTACCGCAACCCATCTGGAGAGGAAGGAGCGACAGCACTGCGGGTGGCAAGTGGCCAAAACATCTATGGCAAGGGCATTAACCATTTGCTAGCCTGCCAATTAGTATAATGTTGTGCACTCGAGAGTTTCTTCTATCATGATATGCATGCAAATTATATATTTAGATGTCGTAAGCCTCCCTATGTGATTCTCTCGTTTTCCATTGCACTGCGACTAGGTTGATGTGATATCCAGTTATCCTAATTTTTACCCCAGGTACACCTTATCGCATGTCAATATTTGGGCAACTGGATATCTCCACTAGCCGAGGTAAAAAAGAAACAAGAAATGAAATCCATCGTTGCGTCTATACTACGGGAGATGCACAAGCTAAAACACTATATCACAAGCCTCATCCTATATCAGGTGGAATTTAGACACCTCTTGCCTCTTACTTACCGTGTGCTTGACATATCTCAACAGGTAGTCGAATCACACCGCAGTCGCCCTGTCCACAGATAGTATCGCAACCAGACACTCTCCATCGATGTCGCATCATTCGAAACCTAGCAAGCTTCTAATCCATCAAAGAGTCACAGTAAGTCCAAATTTCATATCGCTATGTCCCGTTATCAACCTCGCGGTGGAAGTGGTGGGTCGCCGAAATCCACGACCTAGGGCAATTATTCCATTCAAGCATCCCCCCTTGGAGAATCATGCTCCCACACCAGTCCTTCAAAATATGACTTCTCCTACTCTTCTCGATTGTCATYCTCCAAACTACTTCAAGCAGTCGACGCCCATATATCGAGGCGGCGGTAACCATATTTTTGCCACGCATACTCCCTCAGATGAGCCATATATATGCTACCCTAATCCCCTAGAAAATACCCAACAATTCCTTCAGAATAATWGTTGGAGGGTCGTGGTCGGTCGTAAACAAAGGCTGATTACAGGCCGCTAAACCTACTTAAGTAGCTGCTGTAGATCGTTTTCTCCACATGCCGTGATGGTTGTCGGCAAGACGCCCGATTGGTCTCTTCTTCATAGGTTCTTAGCGAAGATTCAACGTCAGCTCTTAGAGACCATCGTCGATTTCTACGTTGAAGACATAAATGACTGGCATTTTGATAAATGGATGGGTCTGAGTTGTAGCTGTGATGCGGTCTTACATGTCGGAAGACAACTTAAACTTCTCACTCAGTATAAGGAATTTCAAAGCGAACACTGTCAATACACGGGTATATATATATATATATATATAAAGTACCTAAAGGTTTAGAGCTTCCCCTCCCATTTTTGCTTAAACTTAAAGAATCGCTCTCCATGTGGGATATTCTTATCATAAGCCCACGTTAGGCTTACGATAGCCCCATCCTGATTACTTTCGAATACTATTTTGTGGAAGCCAATTGCCCACATAGGGAACGCTGCCTTCCTTGTCTCTGCATCTTGATCTCCATTCCAAGCGAACACATCGAAGTGATAATGGTACATATCATAACATACGTGCTTGAATCCTTGGACTGTCAGTCGTAGGTTTCCTGAATGGATCGTCACCTCGACCATAAAGTTGCCGACCGCATTTGAATACCGCCCAGCATATTCTGTGAGAGCTTTCACTGGTGTGCCATGCACACGTTCGTCGGATAAGCGCTTGTTCATCTCGGGTATATGGCTGATAGCATTTGCAGAAGTTTTCCTAGCCAAAGCTACATARTCGTTCCGTTCAGGAGAATCGAGAACAGCCTCAATAAGGAGTTGGGCAACCCAGTCAGGAGTATCGCAGAGATCCAGCGAATTGCTTAGAACAACTATTGCCGTATCCGAATCAGGTAGCAGATAGACCGCACTCAAGGCTCCACTGAAAGAACCCTGGTGGTATATCATACGTCTTGGTGAAATTCCTTTGGCGATAATCGGCATTGCATCTGCGTTATACGCGTTAAGACCGACAAGGCCACCCTTCGCTGGCAGACGGGCCATGGCCCATCCAAGACCATACTCAGACTCTCCATCGATAGATATCCTTCTCTGCCACATATCCGCTACCCTCTTGAATGGAGATCCTTTGGTTGACGTCGCCTTTGTCTGGTCCTGGTCGGAAGATGCTTGCAGCAATGAGCTGTACAGAATTAGTAAATCATTAATCGATGTCTTGCAAGCGCCTGAAGCCGCCWGAAGCTTTTTATCCACGAATGGCGGGGCAGGGACTTCACATGACGATCCATCTGTCAAAGCCATATAAGACAAGGCGTAGTTGTCAACTCTTGGAATGCCTAAGGTGGTCCGATTCAGTCCGAGGGGATCGAATAGGCGTTTGCGGCAGAATTCCCCAACAGACTGTCCACTGATAGACTCCAAGATCCCCCCGGCAGCACCATACGCCCAGTCGTTATAAGTCATTGTTGATCGGAATGGTTTGATCGGCTCTAGCGAGCTTAATACGCGTATTGTCTCCGACGAGTCCATGAGCAATTGATTGTGGCTTTGTACTCGATACATGTTCTTTTGCGTAACACCAAGTCGGTGAGCCAACAGGTCAATCAAATTCGCCTCGGTCTTCAATTCATCAAGTACAACTTCCGTGTCGTTACAGGCAAATTCAGGAATGAGTTCAGAAAGCTTGGTATCCCAGCTCAAATTGCCTTCGTCGACAAGCATGGCTAGAGAGGCTACGACTAGAGCTTTGGTCATTGAAGCGATGTGGTATATTGTGTCGCTATCAGACTGTATTTTGCGTTTGATATCGCGATAGCCAAAATTTGCACGGTAGACAACTGCGCCATGATGGACGATTCCTACAGACAAGCCAACATTACCCGTTATGGAGCGGATATCTGATATGAGAGGGTGCACATCCAGCAAACGCTGCTCCAATGGTGTTCGCGGCATTGAGGTGGCCCTTGGAACGTTAGTTTGAGAAAAGCCACGAAACTTTTGGAGAATAAGTCGACTTGCATGACTGGGGAAGAAGTATCTTGCGCTGGTAAAGTCCTCTTCAGTACATAGCCAAACAGAAGTGTCAGCAGCAGACCTAAGAACCTCCTCATCAGTCGCATTAGATGAGAACAATGAGGCTCGGGAAGTGGAAGCTGGCAACTGGTTCAAGTCAAAATTAAAAATAGGGGTTTCAGTATATGCCAAGCGATGTCGAGGCTGAAAGATGGGCTTTGAACATGAAGGGACACGATGCGATTTAATGRTAATATACGCCATAAGGTGCTACGAATGAGACAAGACGCTACAGGCTCAGTACATACAATCCGGGCGTTCGGGCGCAAGCACATCTCCAGTCATGCATGAGCCATCTTCCCTTTTAGTCCCCTGCGCCTCGACAGGGCGACGCCCGAGGATGTGTACATGGAGGTGTCTTTGCTGGGGCTCTCTTCGAGGCTGACCCAACTTGAAAATATGAATACGAGTGTCGGAGTGTACGTGTTCTCGGCGTGTCTATGTTCCTTCTCGAAACTATTTGTCGTTCAGCCTGGTGGATGCAATTACTTTTCACTTTTCGCTCGTCGGATCCCCAACATTTTCAAATTTCTCGAAGGTTGACGCCTAAGAAACTCCCTGCCTGACGAACAAATGGCATCTGATCTGTGGGATGAAGCATACTCCAGGTTGACGGAGAACATCCAAAAAGAAGCTGCAATTGCAAATGTCATTGTCAATTTTAGTGTCGACTATGACTCTTTTGAAGCTTCACTCAACGATATTTGTAGGCGCTATGCAAACAGGTCAAGCCGTATTCGCAGCAAAATTGTTCCTCTATTCAATCACATCCAATCTTTTGAGAAAGCAATTGCTGCCGCAACTTCCAACTCCCAAAAGTCAGGTGTTGTATGGGCAGGTGTTCAAATCAGTCTAGAAGTAGGTTCAACTGATACGACATAGATACTTACGAAAAGCTGACTATTGACAAGTGTGTGTGTCGATTCTCAAGCTATCTGGACAGCGCGCTGGACCAGATAGCAACTTTCTACAAAACCATACCTCTTTTYGAGGAATATCTRGATATGTTTCCAAAYGACAAGAGGCTGGAAAAGGTTCTCCGAGAGATTTACGAGGATTATGGTGATTTTTGCGTCCTGGTAATCAAATACACCCTGAAACGTCCTGTCAGTGAGTGCGATTTCCCCTCGAGATCCGAAACGCTATTTACTTCTGGCTAGTTAACGTGGTCGAGAATATATGGACGTCTAAAGCTCCACGAAAATTACGTAGTGTTCAGGCCAGACTCCTCGGACACAAAGAAGAATTCGAAGACTACACCAAGCTCGCTTTTAGGAAACAYGTTGTYCCCCCTTCAACTCGAAATCCTCCCTTATCATCGCCAAACACAATCGGACGAAGGCATATCAAATACTTTTCTGATCAAGGAGTTCTTGAGACTCTGCACAAGCAGATTCATAAGACTCGGCCATCAATTCCGATCGAACCGGTATCCGTTGTTCTGTATGGCATGGGCGGTATTGGGAAGACACAACTTGCCGTTGAGTACAATTTCAAATACCAGAAGGATTTTGATTGCCGCTTCTGGGTGGCATCAGAGAATCCTACTACTCTGCGAGAGTCTTTCAACAAAATAGCTGCTCAGCTTTTTGATCCTCGGCCACCAGCCCAAGACACTGTCGATAAAGTCCGAAGCTGGCTGGAATCTACAAGTAAGCCTCTAAGATTTCTCTCCTAGAGTCTCGATTGACAATTCCAAGAGTCTAGATGGTTGTTGATTTTCGACAATGTTGAGGATTGGGATAGCGTGAAGCTTTTCGTGCCAAACGCATCAAAAAGCAATTCTTTGTTCATCATTACCTCTCAATTTGCCGAACTGAAACACTGGACGACGCTTGACCACCAAATCAAGTCTCTAGATACTCAAACAGGGGCTGATTTGCTAATCAAGTACGTGTATCCTGATGGAGCGATATCAAAGCTCGAAGCGGATTCGGCAAGGTATTTATCTGAGCTTTTTGGTGGGCTGCCTCTTGCGCTGGCCCATATCGGAGGGTATGTCAGTCAACAACATCTGTCTTTGTCGAGATACCGAGACCTTGCAGACAGAAGATTTGCAGCTGCTTGGAAGGGATATCCATCAACGGTGCACGAATATGAGAAACGACTTGAAAGTGTTTTCGATATTGCTCTCTCTGAATTGGCAGAGGCAAATCCTAAAGCACGGGACTTGATTGACATCATGGCCTATTTCTACCCCGATAATATTCCCGAAGGTATGCTGATGCTGAACCTTCAAGTCGGTTCTTCTGGGTGCGCTTCTTTTTCTCCTGGAGATGAGTGAGTTTCCCGGATCTGCCCCTACTGGATGAAACTGAAATTGTGTATAGGCTGCTGGAGATCACACCGAATCTCATCAAGCGAGGTCTCGTCCAACGAGAAGAAAATGAAGACAGAACTGCATCATACTCGATCCATCGAACCTTGCAGCATGCTATTCTCCTCAAACTGGACGAAGGAACTKCCACGCATCGGAACGCAATATTTCAGCAAGCGTGCAACGTTGTACAGCAGATTCTTCCTCAGACATCTCCGACACAAACTCCGAACGAAATGTTGTGGCCTGAGCTAGAACGAGCAGTTCCCCATGTGCTTCGAATCTGCAAAATATTCACGAGCACATCTAAGAACAAGCTACCTGACTCGCAGGATTTCATCTTTGGGAACAATGGAACCCCGCGACACAGGATGGCATCAAATTTCTCGCCGCCGCTGAGAGTATCTTGCAAAGGCTCGACTACGATACGGATGGGAAACTTCAAGCTGACATCCATTCCACAATGGCCATGTTCCTCGACCAAGTGGGAATTAGTCAGAGATCTGCCGCTGTTGAAAGACGTGAACAGGCCATGAAAATTCGGAAAAAGGTCTTGGATTTGGAATATCAGAAACATCAACTTGATCCCTTGCGTCCCATAGATTTCGATTCCGAGCTACTGTACTACAATCAATACAACGATCAGGGAAGATCCTTCCTACAGAGTAACATGTTTGAAGAAGCTGGAGTTGTTTTTGAGGCCTGCTTCGCCAAATACCAGCAGTGGGGTACCGAGGACGAGATACCGTTCGAATACGGCAAATACTACCATAATATGAGCTACGTTCATATGTATCGGGGAGATTACGTGGAGGCTATTCGTCTGGCAACTCTAGGTGTCAATCTGACAGAGAAAAAAGGGAGATCTGGACGCTACTGGTGGTTTCGTTATGATCTCGCCTGCATCGAGTTGCAGTCGGGAGATTTACCTAAAGCGCTTGCCTCGCATCTTGAGATATTGGAAAATCGAAGGAAGATTTGTGGTCCAGAAAGTGAAATGACCATTGAGAGTGACTACACAGTCGGGGCTACTCACTATCTAATGGGAAACTTCGAGTTGGCAGAGTCAGTTTAATTCGTCTCCTTTGTCCAGCTATGTACTGATGATATTTCAGGGCGAAGATTCGTGAAAGTATCGAGAAGGCTGAGCGTTGTCGATGGCACGAGGAAGCTCTGGGACGAGCTCGACTTCATTTAGCACGCATCATACGTGTGAGGCGAGGTGATAATGAAGAGACAAAAAGACTGGAAAAGGTTTCAACTGATCTACTGGAGGAGTACCTTAAGTTGGACTATCCAGAGTATCTCAAGGGAGACAAAGATCAATTGGCATTGTTCGACCACATGCAACCTGTCTTTGAAGGGAGATTCACGGGTCAGTTTCTTCTAAAGTATATTCAAGACTACTATCGATTATCACACAGTACAGCAGCGAACGGGCACGGCGGAGGATCAACAGTAGTGTAACTTAGAATATAAGATGGGGCGCAACGGTTTATTGACTGGTTTGGAAGTTCATTATGCACTTTGCTATGTTATTTATTGAACGGGGAGTAATGAATCTCATTATTAATAAAGACTGTGCACGTCACTAGGACGAGAATAGGAACTGTTCCGTGGTAGTCATGAATCTATGGTATTCGTGAACACTATATGGTATTCGTGAACACTATATAGTATTCACGAATACTATGGAATCGTGACTACTATATAGTGTTAATAAACACTATAGTACGTAACTTTCCGTGTTTCAAGGAGTTATAGATCTTAGTATTATCGCCGTGGCGTAACTCGTATAGTAGATTAATTTCATAGTATTATAGGTATATATTTAGTATAGCCGAGTGTTAAAATCAAGGAATATTCTAAATACTATGTATTAAGGCTAATAGTTAATATATTTAGATTTATCTTTATGACCGTAGCTCGGGATCGACGGTTTTTAACCCTTAGGAGTAGTAAAACTATCTACATTTGTAATAATTAAATTATATAAGAAAAGCGATCATTTCAAGTATTAGTGATATACTTGATTATCTAGAGGCCTAAGCATATAATTAGTATATAAATCGATCGATTTCCTAGCCCTTAGTATTATTAACTCACTCTATTTCTATCTACTTAATCTACTTAATTCTATCTACTTAATTCTATCCACTTAATTCTAATATAAATCGTAACCTTAATTCTATTATTAATCGTAGTAGCCGTACTCTACAAACACTATAAACACTACGCCGAGGGCCTTATATTATATCGGTAGCTAGAAGCTCATAGCGAGCGCCACGAGATGCCCTAGTCTATAAGTATATACCTAATCTAATTTATAACGCTCCTACCGATCTACGCCTTCCGTATTTACTACGAGGTCGTATATTCTTACCTCCTATAGCGCTAAAGGATAGTGTTAAGGTATTCCTAGATCTATAACGCTAGGAGTTTAATCTATATATTATAGAGAGTAATAATCGTAAGATCTTTGACATAGTAGACTAGGACTACTATTATAGGCACCTACGTAATCTACTCGGCGGTCCTCAAGGTAATACGAAGGCTAAGTAAAGGAATAATAGTAATCGACGTAGTCGTACTCTTACTAACTTCACGCTTAAGTAAGAGTAAATATACTAAAAGGCAGGTATATATAATAGCGTTTCGTATTAGAAGAGATACGTCGCTTATACGAACGATACTTTTAATATTATTACTAACTCCTATTACTATCTTTATTATACTAGTATATACGCCCTATTTAAGATATTAGAATAAGAATTAGCGAATTAATTAAATAATTAGGAATAAATAAAACCTACTAATATATCTACGAGAGATATTATAGTATACGCTAGT